>JASUDE010000071.1:92788-146447 GCA_034509685.1 Colletotrichum cereale | reverse complement strand
CCCCCCCCCCCCCCCCCCCCCCCCCCCCCCCCCCCTTTCACTGGTGGACTCTGCTCCGTCTCGTGTGACCGCAACAAAAGGTTCGACATTCAAGGTTTGGATTCTTTGGCTGATTCGGATTACCCTTTTGAAACAAAACAATCCCTGTTTTTGCTCTCCCGCTTTCGTTTGGTCCGGTCTCATTGGCAAGTGGGTGCTGCAGACGGACGATCCCTCTCTACCTTAACTACGCACTAAGACATGGTTATACCTGCCCGCCTCTCCGACAGAGACGGGACTCGGAGACGATGAATCATGCGGACGGCGGACAGGATGTGCTAATGCAGATGCAGATGCAGATCCAGGTGCAGACGCCGCACCCGCGACACATGGCTGTCGAGGATGTTGCGGATATATTAAGACGACGGCGGCAGGCGAAGCAATACAACGCGGGACTCTCGAGGCCCGACTTCGTGGAATTGGATCGTCCCGAGTCGTCTTCCTGCGTCGGTGTGAACTCCTGAGTACGCAAGTGGTTGGCTGAGTACATGTCAAAGTGGACTTCCGATAGTTCGACCTCTTGCGCGGAGGTAGAGCCGGCGCCGTCCAACCACTTCCCTATAGACGGCATCGGGTCCAAGAAAAAAGGCCAAGGGATTTGAACGTCTCCAATGCGCCGCGCCAGCGCATCACCTTCGCTGATCACTGTGTGGGGGGAGGAGACCGTACACGTCGTCTTCGGGGCCGACTCCGTTTGTTTAGTTTGTCATCCTCCCTCCCTCTCCGCGTGTTCGTAATACTCGTAAACTTCGGTATGAACCCCAAGGATCCATGGCGAGATACAATCCAACTCGAAGATAAACTTTGATGGCCTGTTGCGGAAAACCCTGTTGCGGACAACCCTGGGAGGGGAAAGGCCAAAGACATGCCTCGACGCACTTCCGCATGTTCGAGCACCATCCCCCCCCTCCTCCTCCCGATTCGTCGTCGTGCACCCGCTCCGACCCCGTGGAAGCTTCTTCGAAGCATGCCACCCCGACCCAAGTCGCTTCGGGGGAGAAAGTCCTGTTTTCTTCACGACGGGGGGTCGCGGACCAGAGCATATCCCGTTTCAACCGGTCACCCCTCTCTTCCCCGTTTTACGCTAAATGCTGGAATGGCTATACAAACACTCTGCGGCCGGCAATACAATCCCTTGTTGCCCTTGACTTTTGTAATCCGGATCCGTTCTTGGCTATTCTGTAAAATCAGCCACAGCCCAGAGGGCGACCTGATGTCCCCCCCCGGACTTGACACTCTTCCTGATGGCACCAGTGTTTGCGAAAAGGGACACCATCGGATACACAGTCACCCGGATAGAGAGAAAGAGAAACAGAGAGAGACAGACCCGAAAGGGGGAATACAGCCTGCGGGCACGGCTCCAAGTACAACTCTTGCGAAGACGCCCCGACCGAGGATACTTAACGCCGAGAGACCTTTGCTCGACGAGGAAAGGGGGGGGGGAAGCCGCCGTTCGAGGCTATCGAACCTCCCTTTATTATTTGAAAAGAGAGAAGAAAACCAAAAGCTTGATATCACGGGGTGGATCTCCTACGTCCCCTCAGATCCAGTCCATCCTCCTCCCCCCGTGCGCCGCCCCCTTTCTAGAGGAGGGTAAAGTTTTGTTAATATAATGGACGCCAACGCGACCGCCCCGGTGATCCGCACCGAGACCAACGGGCCGTACGTCACCGGGATCGCCATAGGCTTCGTCATCACCGCCGCCGCCGTCTTCTCCCTCCGGCTCTACACGCGCATCTGCCTCCTGAAGACGGCCGGGAAAGATGACTGGACCATCTGTATCGCAATGGTAAGGGCACATCATCCCCCTCCTCACCCCGCCATGTAGGAGGGAGGGGGATCTTTGAGAAGTTATGCTGACCACGCGCTACACATGAAAGGCCTGCTCCGTGGTCGTCACAGTGGCAACGTGCTTAGGTAGGTGGAGTTTGATGTTGTCTTCCAAAGAGCGGGAAGCTTGTGTTCGTTTTTCCTTGGGTGGCCGAAGATGAGAACTAACAACTTCTTGTGACGAACGCAGAGGTGAAATATGGCATGGGAAGACATGTCGAGAACGTCTCGGCGGCCGAGACGCACGAACAACTCAAGGTAGGTAAACATACGGCCCCCCCCCCCCCCCTGGCGCCCGGAACCTAAGAAAGTGACAAAACAGTACCTCCTCATCTCCGTCGTCCACTACAACATGGGCATGAACGTTGCCAAGGTCTCGTTCCTCCTGCAGTACCGGCGCATTTTCGTCTCCCGGGTCGTCCGGCGCATCTGCCTCTGGGCCATGGTCTACGTCGCCGCCTGGGCCTGCGTCCAGGCCGTCCTCCTCGGCCTCAGCTGCCTGCCCATCTCCTTCATCGTGCCCAGCACCGCGGCCTTCTGCCTCGACACGCTGCCCATCTGGTACTTTTCGTCCTCCATGAGCCTGGCGACCGACTTCCTCATCTTCTGCATCCCGCTGCGCTCCGTGCTGCAGCTCCAGCTGCCGGTGAAGCAGAAGATTATGCTGTTTGCCATCTTCTGCCTGGGCTTCTGGTACGTTTGTCTACCTCTGTCCCCCTTTCCTCCCCCCCTCCTTATCGTCAAAGTGTCTTCGTTCCCAAGTCTTTCTCTCACTTATCATCAACCTCCTCCTTCATGTTCAGTAATCCCGCAACTCGCCATCCGTTTGTCTAATTCCCATAAGCTGACACGGTGAAACCCAGCGTCTGCATCATATCCACGTACCGCATGTTCACCCTCCGCACCGCCGTCTACAGCGACGACGCCCCGTGGGAGAACATCGGCGCGGCCATCTGGTCCGCCATCGAGCTCAACACCTCCATCATCGCCGCCTCGCTGCCGACCATCCGGCCCCTCCTCGCCAAGTGGCTGCCCCGCGCGGGGCTCTCGTCGGCGCGCAACAAGTCGAGCGACTACCACCCCTACGAGCCCACATACTCGGGCGAACACCACGGCGGCGGCGGGGGTGGGAGGGGTGGCAAGTTCGGAGAGCTCGGCAGTCCGCGGCGCGGCGACGAGGCCGATGCCGAGACCGGGGCGGGGATCGGGGTCGGGGTCGGGGTCGGGTTCGGGGCCAGCACCGATGGTCTCGTGCTCAGGGACTTGGGGGGCCTCTGCGGGGGCGGCGACCTGGGTCGTCCCGAGGGCGAGCCGTCGGTGAGTTCGCGCGTCACGGCTCACCCGAAACAGGGCGGCGGAGGCGGTGACCAGGAGGCGGGCGGCGACCACCGCCACGATGTCAGCATCGTCGTCACGAGGGAGTCGAGCGTCAAGGAGCGTCATGGGAGCGGAGGGCGATCACTAGGGAAACACTGACCCTGACCCCCGCCCGAGAGATACCAGGGGGGGGTTTGTCGTCTCTGTGATTTGTCAAAGTTTGGGTAAATGGGAGAATGGATAGTAGATGACATTTTGTCGAGTGTTTCCGGTCACGTCTCTACCTAATTGCTGGAGCCGACGCTGCCCACACCCCCCTTCGCCTTAATGTGTGTGGCCTGGCATTATCGATATCAAGGGAAAACGGCCCCTCATGTTTTTTTTTATCTTTCTTCTTCTCTACTTTTAGAATTAAAGTCGGTGTTGGTTTCGGTCTTACAGGGAGTTCTTCCTTTTCCTACACGAGGCCTGTTTTTGCCGTTTCTTATCTACAATTTGATAAACCCCGATAATACTTGCTCGCAAAGCCAGAACCCTAACCCCCCCCTCCCGTCTCTATGCTCGCTTGAACAAAGGAAAGAAAAATGGTATAGATTTACCCAGTAGACTGGTGGTACATGAAAATGCTGTGAACGCTTCCCCCTTCCCCCTGTCGTATCAGACAAAAAATGTATAACAAGAGAGCCTACTGCTTGAGTGTGCGCGATGGCCGCGTCAACAGGCGACCTTGACCATCGGCTCCCAGGGCCGCGTCGTGTTCCAGAGGTAGGTCTCGGGCGGCGCGCCGTCGTCCGAGGTGAGGAGGTACTTGACGTACACGGGCGGGACGACGGACGGGACGGGCGGGAGGAAGTCCATCCTGTCGCCGGCGTCGACGTCGTCGACCACGTCGTCGTCCGACATGTCAAAGTCGTAGTCGAAGCCGTAGTCGTAGCCGTCGTCGTAGCTCAGGCCGAAGCCGAGGTCGAAGTCCAAGTTGTAGTAAAAGTCGCACAGGGCCTCGTCCCGGTCCACGACGACCGGCAGCGACTTTTCCACGATGCCCTCGACGACGACAGCGTCCTCCTCGACGGCGCTGGGGCTGCCGCTCGCGAGGCTGGCCATGAAGGCGTCGACGCTGTCCCGGTAGGCGTCGGGCCGTAGCAGGTGGGCCTCGTTGACGAGGACCTGGAAGCGCACGGTCTGGACGTCGACGACGACACGGTCGACCATGGCGGGGAAGGCGTAGGTGCAGCCGGCGCTCAGGGCCCAGGACTCGCGGCGGCGGTCGCCGGTGCTGGCGCCGTCGTACCAGACGGCGGTGCCGGCGTCGGAGGTGTCGCGGAGGACGAGGCGCCTGTCGGCGTCGAAGGCGATGTGGCAGTGGACGGGGCTGATGCCCGGCAGGGGCGGGAGGACGACGTCGCAGGCGTCGGGGTCGGTGCCGAGGACGAAGCCGACGTGGTTCCTGGGGGGGTTGGTGAAGGACAGCTCGAGGGCCGGGCGGAGGGTGGTCCCGAACGGGGCCGAGGGCGACGAGGTCTCGGTCCTGGTGAGGACGGACGGGTCGATGGTGGGCGTGGAGGGCGCGGCGTCAGTGTTCGGCGTCTGGACGACGGGGTCGTAGGACGAGGGGACGGCGTCGACCCTCCTCGCGGCGTTCTGGGGCATGCGGACGGCCTCCATGGCGGGTTGGTTGGTGCTGGAGGGCAGCAGCCAGGCGATTACGTTTGTGTTTTCCATCTTGTTCAAAGATGTGTGTGTGTGTGTGTGTGTGTAAGTCGTGAGGTGCTCCAAAGGGCGGAGAGAGAAGAAGGAATAGCAACGCTGGTAAGTATTGACGAGGGAATATGATGGAAGTGAAGCAAAGTTGGCTTGCGTGAGCGAAAGTGTACGAATGGGAAGAGGGAAAGAAAAAAGGACTATTTGAGTGAATGTGGGCGAGATTTCTTATGAAGTTATCGCTTTGTGGTGGTGTGGCCTTGTCAATAGTCGATATTATCGAGGCCCTCAAATGAGTGAAGAGTCGTATGATTGATTGTATGTATGATTATCTGATGACTGCAGATTCTGTTGCTCGGAAATCAAGAAAGATACGAACGAAACAGACAAGAAGTCACTTGATCTTCTTATACTAGTGAATGCTTGTATGTATGTGTGTGTGAGTGAGTGGGTGAGTGAGTGAGAGCCAGCTGGCGATGTTTTCGTAGCCTGGCTGCATGAGACGGGGGGGGGGGGCATTATCCACTGAATGAGCGCAGCGTGTTGTTGGCCACAAAACAAGAAACAGGACGACGGCAGCCACTGGGCTTGTGGGTGCCACGGGACCGTAAACAAAGGGTAAACAATCAAAGACGAACCGTCCCGCCTCCCGGCTCCCTGGGAGATAGACAGGAGCTCTCATACGATGCCCAATATGCAAGCATGGTGAGCGTGAAACGGGAAAAAAAAAAGGGCGAGTAAGTGAGTGAGTGAGTGAGTGAGTGAGTGCTTGCAGGCTGCGGCATGACGGGAGCGCGTCAGCCAATGGTTCCCGCGCCACCCGCACGGGCTGTGGACATGTTGGCATGGCATTCCATTCTGGCGAGAGCCGCGTTCTGCGTATGCGGCCAGTGGGAAAAAATCCGTAATCGAAACGGGCATGGGTTGGATGCGACTGTGACTCACCTTGACAGCACATCCATGACCCCGTCCACACCCCTAACCCCAGACGCAACGCGACGAACACCAGCCAAACGTCAGCCGCCTGCCCTTCCGGGGGGAGGGATTTGGTTCGCTGCGCGCTGCGCGTGTACGCGTTTGGTTGTCATGGATGCGGGCTTGGAGTGGAGAGAGGAGGAACCTTAGTATACCTCAGGTCGGGGCAACGGCCGCCGCAGTAGAACTTACTACTGTCCATGTATGATGTCGGGATTCTCTGAAATGGGGACGGAAAGGTTGGGAAAAAAGGGTTCGGGAGGCCGGGATGAGCAAAGGGGGAATGCACCTGATGCAGGAACCCGCACGAGGGTGAGAAGCCGTGTGTGCACCCGGGAGAGCCGACGACCTGTCGAGGACGTTGGATCCGACATGTTGCGGCACGCGAGCACGTTTCGCGATACCACCAGGAGAAGGGATATAGATATCCGTATACAGTAACACTGTACACGAGAAAGGACACCAGGGATATGCTGCGATGGGATGGGACGGGGGCTACCGAGTCCCGAGTCCCGGCGGCGGACATGTGGGTTTTTTGGCAGCGCGCGTCTTCATTTTTAATGCTGACTGATGAAACCCCGGACACTCGGTATGGCGAGGCTGTTCATTGGTCCGCCTTTTAGCGATGCCCTCAGTGATACGGATACCTACACCACACCAACATAATCATGGTAATATGTGTTGTGTGTGGTGTGGTGGATGCCGTTGATCCAATTAGTCTCGTTGGCAGTCGGGCGACATGTCGTGTGCGATTGGGATTATTCAGGAGTAAACAAAACAAAGACGATCGAATTGCCGGATGACACAACTATCTCGTTGAAAGGGCTGGCCATGTCTACGGAATACGAGAGCAAAACCAGTTGGCTGCGAAGACCCGGAGATGAAGCGGCACCAGGTCCAGATTTCCTGGATTAGCCGATTCCAGGATGCGATGACGTAATCATGAGGACCCACCGAGGCATCTGAATTCAAAGAATGCGGTTTTCATGAGGTGCCTTACGTAAACACGTAAACTGACAAAACGCTCAGTGGGCAAGACACGGCCGACCCCGCCATAGAGACCCTGGAATCCAACGCCCGTCCTCATAGCTCACAGGCACCATGGCTACCTGGGCGAGGGCCTCTGGACCACCCCGCGCGCGACCAACCTCGGCGAAATATAGCCCCAAGGTGTCCGTCCGTACCTACTCCGTAGATATTTGCCCCCCGCGCGGTCGGACATAGGCACAAAACAGGAACGCATGCCGGTAAAGGTACTTTGTAGGCGGTACCTCCTATCCGTACATACCCGTACTTCCGGACAGGTATCATAGGTATGACTAATCATTCAAGACCACATCCCGCATCCCACTACCGCAACATCTTGACCACTTATCGCCGCTCGGAGCGGAACCGGGTCACCGATACAACTGCCCGCCCCCCCATCATTGCTCTACTTTGCTTTACTCCAACTCTACTCTGACTCTACCCTCCGCTCGTGACATCTCCCTTCCACCTCCTTCCAACACTCCCCTTTTCCTATCTGTTCTTCTCGGTACCCGACCGACCATTGCCTACTGGAATTGGCCCTCCCACCCATTCTCGACTCAATCCGCGCATCAACCACCACCGCCACCCCCACTTCCCCATCACGAACCGACACAGTCGCAACCCCCCGTCATGCCCGGATTCCAAGATAGGCCAGACGGCGCCGATGCGCACCAGGACTGGCGCGAAGAGACTACACAGCTCCCCTCCTTCTACTCACCGAAAACCAAGCCCCTTGACGGTCCTGCCGTCGATGCCGAGCCTGCCGCGAACCCCGAGCCCCAACAATTGGACCTGTCCGACCCCGCTGCGCCCGTGAGGGCTGACGACGATGCCGCCTCGACCACCTCAGCGAACCAGATCCCGCCGCCCTCCCTGCTGTCGCCCGCCTTCACGCCCCCCGCCACCCCCGGCACCTCGACGCCGCTCACCAGTGAGGCCCCGCGCGGCGTCCCCGTCGACAGCTCTGTGCCCTCGGGCGGCTGCGGCACCAAGCGACCCCGCCTTCTCGAGACCCTGCCCGAGGTCCAGTGCATCGTGCGTGCGCGCATTCCCACCGTCAACGGCACCGAGATGTTCCTGCACCTGTACCAGAACAACGTCGACAACAAGGAGCATCTGGCCATCGTCTTCGGCCCCCACATCCGGAGCAAGTCGCTCGACGCGCCGCGCCCCGGCGAGACCGAGATGGACCGCATGATCCGCGGCGCCTACACGGGGCGCCTGTTCCCCGGACGCTCGACGAGCGGCATGCCCGGCGGCGTCGCCACCCCCGTGGGCGAGGAGCCCCCCGCCCAGCGCGGTCCCGCCCTCGTGCGCATCCACTCCGAGTGCTATACCGGCGAGACCGCCTGGTCGGCGCGGTGCGACTGCGGCGAGCAGCTAGACGAGGCCGCCAGGCTGATGAGCCTGCCCGGCAACACCAACGGCGGCATCATCATCTACCTTCGTCAGGAGGGCCGCGGCATCGGGCTCGGCGAGAAGCTCAAGGCCTACAACCTGCAGGACCTCGGCTCGGACACGGTCGAGGCCAATCTGCTCCTGCGCCACCCCGCCGATGCTCGCAGCTACGGACTCGCGACCTCGATGCTGCTGGACCTGGACCAGCACGAGGTGCGCCTGCTCACCAACAACCCCGACAAGATCCGCGCGGTCGAGGGCCCGAACCGCGAGGTCAGGGTGACGGAGCGCGTGGCTATGGTGCCGCTGTCCTGGAAGGGCAGGGGCGGGTTCAGGAGCAACGAGGTCGAAGGCTACCTCAAGACAAAGGTACGTTTGCCCGGCGCGCGCTGCTCTTTGGCCTTCTTGGCAGAGGGCTTCTGTGGTGGTGCTGTTGGCTAACTCGGTGAACAGATTGAAAAGATGGGACATATGCTCGACATGGGCGGCATGCCGTCATGAGAACCGCTCGACGAGAGAGAGGCTGCGCCGTGTAAGCGTTGGCAGTGGGACGAGATGAGATGGGGCGGCGGCTGGAGTGATCAAAGCATTAGGGTAGATACGGCGTTCGGGTTTTTTTTGAGACGAATACCTGGGATTTGGCGCATTGTGGCATATTCTGTCACCTGGAAACTCCCCGACAACTCGGGGGACCTGTTCATGGGACCGACCCTGTTGGATACTGGACTCTTGGCAATTCATGGATCAAAAATATCATGGAGGGGAAGGGGAGGGGGCAGGCTGGTATCCGCCAGATACATGTGGGCAGTCGGCTGAGACGAGCCGGCGCAAGATAATGTGTCATTGAATTGAGGCCCATGGAACACTTGGTACGCGGCATGACTTGGGAGCAGGCTCGAGACAGAAATGAATGTGATTCTGTGTATTTCGGATACAGCGGATGGCCCGATTCTTCCGTTCTTTGCAGTTCAAACTCGGGCTGGCTATCATCATGATGGTTCTGATTCCGTCCTGTGTTGGGTAGATACTTCTGAAACTACCAAAAAAGAAGTATCATAAGGTGATATCTTATAGATACTAAATTATTGGGGGATGAGACACTATGTAGCTACTTCCACGCCATCTAGAGTGGTGTCTGCCTGCCTGAGCGCCTGCCTGGAGGTGGCGTTTGCTGGACCGTCCGCAACGGCCCGGCCCCACTTTCCAGAAATTTGCGTCAGTCGCGGTTGGGAGCTCTCACCTTCCACCTTTTTCCCCCTACGCGCGTCTAATTGATTCCACTTCTTGATTGAATCAACCAGCGCCTAATCCTGGAGAGTTTCCCCCAAGTCGGTTTTCTTCTTCTTGTTGCATCTCTATTCCACTAGCCATCTCCTCTTCATCCGACTGTACCTTACATCATTGCGACACACGCCCACCTCATCACCCTCCATGCATCACACTGCGCGCCACACGAATTGAACCATCTCCGGCCAAGATGGAGAAGGACTTGCGTTTGCGCCTCGTGGTGCGACGCCATGGCGTGCCTGACGTCAAGCTGCTCTGGAATGCAACCGCCGACCAAGACCTCACCATCTCGAAGCTCCTCACCCAGATCAACGACGTCGTTCCCTTGGAGAGCGGCGAATGGGGCCTGGAAGACTACGCCGTCGAGCTTAAGGATGCCTCCGGCGACGGCTTCGAATGCGTCCACTACCACCTCGTCTCCAAGGTCCTCAAGGACGACGACCAAGTCCTGTAAGCTCCTGCTCCCGCACTGCGACTTTCTCCATTGCATCTAAGCTGAGCTCCTGCACTTAGTGTTCGACCTCTCCTGACTGGCGATCTCAAGAGACGACGACTGAGCGGCCGACACCAAATATCCATTGACGGAAGACACCTCGTCGACGGTCTTGCCTTCGGACGACCCTGGCTCCGAGCCCCCCGAGACCGCCCTGCCGTCACCCTTCCGCCCAGGAAGAAGGCCCGAATTGAATACAGCAGCGAAGACGAGGAAGACTCCCTGCCTGAAAACGACGAGGAGCTTCCAATGTTGGAGTATGGGTCTACGAGAGCCCAGGAGGACCCGTCGAGCGTCAAGCTGCGCACCCGATTCTACGACGTCGACTCGGACAGCAACTCTGAAGACGAGCGGGACTTTGAACCCGCCCAGGATGGAGCCGAGGACGACGACGATGACATGGACTCGGACGACGGCGACATCCAAGACGAGCTGCGTCTTCTCAAAGAAGACAACGCCGCTGTCCGCGAAGGCGACATGCTCGAAGAACTCTGCGATATCCGGGACAAGAGGATGTCGGGTGGACCGGGCGGCAGTCGTCCTTCGGCGGGTGCTTGGGCCGACTCTCCCGCACCCTCGGCCGGCAATGCCCTTGTCAGACCAGGAGGACGAGCCACCGGGCACCGTCTCAACCTCGACACCCTTGACAAGATAGCGGCTTTAAGGGTGGCATTCCCGGGTGCACAGGTGTCCACCATCGAGGAGACTCTGTTGAGGTATGACGCGGATTCGTCGCGTGCATATCGCAAACTTGCCAAATCCTTCGCTGCCCGTCTCAGTCTCCAACAAACACTGGATCACCAGGCGAGAAGCTTGTCTAGCAGCCCTATCCGGCACGCGCGCCTGCACCCGCACCCGAGTACGGGGCGGGAACTCGTCCTGCGGGAATCGACCCCATCCGACAGGGCCTCCCATGCCACGGCGCATGATGAGAACGAGGAGGAAGATGATGAGAGTGCATCCATGACGCTGAACCACAATACCGCTGCGGACCAGGGTGGCCAAGAGAGCTCAGACTCTGACTCTGATTCTGACGCCGACTCCGACTCGGACTCTGGCTCCGTCGTCCCTGCAGCAACATCCGATCTTGACCAAGAGGCGGAGGGCTCTTCCGACGACGATTCTGACGACGACGACGACTCAGAGGCCTCCTCTTCCGACGACGGCGATGACAGCCAGGAGGACGACGACGACGACGAAGAAGAAGAAGAACAAGACGGATCAAGTGAGCCGGAAGGTGGCGGATCTGTCTTGGGCGAAGAGTACGCCGGCTCTGCGGACCATGATGCTTCCAGTTCGGATGACGGATCGGCTGAGTCTGAGGCATCGGATGACAGTGATGAGTCAAGCGTTGCAGCCGCAGACAATCGCCCCTCAAAGGACGATGCTGCCATCTCCATCTCTTCGGATTCGTCCTCCGACTCTTCGTCTACGGACAGCAGCAGCGATGAGTCGAGCTCAGATTCCGAGCCTGAGGAGATCCCCAGCAAGACCCTCTCCAGTCAGCGTCAGATTCTGGAGCGCTCCCAACCCCAGCCGCCTCGAAGGCTGCCTCAAGCCAAGCCAACCACCGCACCAGCACCTACCGAGGAACAACCTACCGTCCCCCCTGGTCAAGGATTGAGCAAGACCCAGAAAAGGAACGCCAGGCGCAAACTTGCCAAGCAGTTGGCCACTGGCAGATCCACGTCGGCTCAGGCCAGCGAAGAACCTTCCCAGGCCCCGGCCACGGCGGCCAGTATAGAAGAGGCATCGTTCCTCGCGCGAAAGCAAGCGCTGCTTAACGCCATTTCCTCCGACGGCCCGGTCGATGCCTCTGGCGAAGAGAGTTTCCAGGGACTCTCCGACTCTACGCCGCGGACGAGGGAAAGCAATCCCCCCCCCACTGCTGGCGCTGACGCCATGGAGACTTTGCAGAGTCCGGCTGCTGGACATGCGGAGGCTTTGGCCCAGCGTCGAATGAAGCCTAACATTGGCGCCACGCGTCGGATGCTCATGGGGTCCCTGGGCCTCAAAAACCCCAAGACCAAGGCCGACGAAGACAAGATTCGACAAGACCTGATGAAGGGTGTTCGTCCGCACACCAACGCTCGTCTGGCCGAGGCGTCGTCGCAGCATGATGAGCTCCCCCAGACACATGAATCGGTAGAGGAAGATCCCGAAGCCTGGCGCGAGAAAATCGCTTACCGAGCCGTAGAATGCTGTCACGACGGGATCGAGCTCTCGGAACCGCCATTTCCTTTTGTCCAGCGGTGGGACCCCCAACAGCAGGTGGACGAATGGTTCGGTTCGAAGAATAAGCGCGGGGGGAAACGTAAGCGCGTACAGCGCAATCAAGCGCAATACTACGAAGACGGGGAGCCCCAAGCGTCGAAGAAGCGTCGCGTAACCGGGGAGAGCGTGGAGATGACTTTCTCGGACGCCGCCGAGCCTTTGGAGGAAGGAGACACGACGCTCAACTACGATGATCCGAGTGACGAACCACCGGTACCCAAGGCAGCAGCTGAAGAAAGCCAGGCAACAGACGTTGACGACCTTCCTTCACTACCCTCGGACCTGACTACGCTTCCAGATCTCCGGCCAGGAGAGGCCAAGTTGGGCATGGTCATCACCTGGAAGCAGTGGCTACTGTCTTCGGCGACTAATTGGCAGCCCGAGGTCGTCAATTTGACCGGCATTCTTGTTAGGGTATATGATGAGGAGGCGACTGATCTTGAGTTTCTCCTGGCCCAGCGAGACCGAGAGGTCGACAGGACGGAGAAGAAGTACGACGAAGACACGGGGGAGCGGGTGTACGACCGGTTCGAGGCACCCGACGACGACGAGGAGGACGAGGATGCGGACGATGAGCCCGATCAGGGTTACCGCAGGCTAAAGTACATGGAGCTCATCGAGCCCAAAATCGTGCAATTGCCACTGGAAGACCAGACAAACCCCGCCGGCAACGAGGAATCGAGCGCTCCTCTGACGGACAGCATTGTTCATGAGACCGTCTACGACGACCGGAGCCAGCCGTCTCAGGTGAATGGAGAGGATGCTGGCCAGTCCGAGGCGGATGTAGATGGAAGTCAGTTACCAATCGATGCAAAGGACGGACGATCCAAGGCTAATACGGATGACGAACAGCCTCAAGTCGTCGCGGACAGTGACGCCCGACTTGATGCTACCGCAGGAGACGCTCGGCTCGGCCACAACCCCGACACACAAACCGATAATGTACAAGTAACGAACGAAGCGAACGTGCCAACCCCTCGAGCAAACACCCATGCAAACGACGCAAACCCACCATCGACAGAAGAAGCAGGGTCGCAGAACTCGAACGGTAACGCTCTCTCCATCTCTTCGGACCGCCGCCATGAGATCAGCATCATGATACAGGACACAGGATTCCGCAAAGACGTCTCGCCCTCTGTCCTCCGTCAAAAGACCAGTAGTCCTTCCCGCCAGCTGCTGGAGATGGTGGAGACTGCCGATTATTCCCGCGTTGCAAGTCGCGTTGCGTCGAGGTCTCCCCTTTCCCAGGAGAGCATGGTCAAGGCTGCCATGTCAGTGCCCAACAAAGACCTCGGCCTTGCTGCAGGAGTCACTGGTGGAGGCGCTGCGGCACCGCCTTCTTCCGCGAGCAGCATTCGGAGTGGTCGGCAGCTTGATCCCGACGACTTTGGCTTCAATGTGAGCGTCGACGATATGCACCAGATCAGCGACACGGGCGACGGCTCTCTCCTCGTCGATGACGATGCGCCGACACCGAAAGCCAAAGACCAAACACCTAGTCGGGACAAGGAGACGTCTGCCTCGCCTTCAACCGACAAGTCCTTTCCGTCGCTGGCAAGTCTGGCTCGGACCGCCTCGCAACAAAACTTGCACAGTCAGACGCGGAGCCCTTTCAAGGCCCAAGTATTGGCCTCACTCGCGTCTCGCGACTCGACATTGCAGCGCGACGTAGAGTACGAGGAGGCAATGCGCCGGATTGACGCATCCGACAACGACGAGGAAGACGGGGAAGACGAGGCGCTGCTGGAGCTTAGAAAGACCCGAAAGCGGCTCTTTCCCGCCTCCGGCCGGGCAGACCAATCGCCGCTGTCCGAGTCGGCAGACATGCCCGACATCAAGCCAGCTATGAAGATGACATCTTCACCCCTCGTCGAGAAGCAGGGCAGTAGACTGTTGCGACAGCGAGTGCGCAAGGAGTCTCCGTTTGCGGTTCCCCCTGGTTCCCAAGTGGTGACGCTATCGTCGAGCCCGTCGAGCTCGCCCCCCCGAGAGGACTATGCGGAGGACAGCATTGATGGCGACTACGAGGATGCCAACAAGAGGAGCAGTGTCCAGCATGGCTCCGGTCGGGTGCAGAAAACCAGGGGGCCCAGAAGCGGTCCGCGGGCCAAAAGCGTGCCGGCGAACCAAGCGACGGCGAGGTCGGCGAGCGCGAGGCGGTCGATCCCCGCGAGCTCCATGCCTGCGCAACCCGGCACCAACGCAAGGGGACAACGCATGCCATCATCGAGGTTTTAGGAGAGACTTTCGTTTTGCAGGCGTTGATCAGGGGGCTTGCTCGCGTATGCGTGTGTGCACGGGACGACGATGGAGTCGAGGATGTCGGGGACTCGTACGACTAGCTTTTTCTTCTTTTCTTTTTGTTGTGGGAACTGGGAATTGGGAACTGGCACTTTGAGTTGATAGTTCATACCCGTACCTGGCAAGGTAGCTTTACTTGAATGGATGGAATTCGTAACGGATGATGTTTCCCCCCTAAACGGATTATTCGCGATCCTCGCCTACAGATTTGTCTCGCTGCCCACCTTTCCCTCATGTTTGCGGGGGAATTGTTGTACAGACTATATAACACCTCTGATCGTCGTCGTACCTCAACCAACTATCACTGGATGAACACATCCATAATTCCCCGATAGTCTAGTGGTGAGGATATCTGCTTGTCATTCAAACGATTCGCAGGGGACCGGGGTTCAATTCCCCGTCGAGGAGATCTTTTCGACGTTTTTGACTGTTAGTCTTTTGAGAAAGCATGCAAATGGTTCTCCTTCTTTGGGGTAGTAGGCACCTTGTATTTTAATCGAAGTCTTTCCTGCTCTGTTTTGTGGTGAGAAAGGCCCTCGGTTGTGTGTACGCAGCAATGGGGTTGGTCTTTTGGAGGCATGAGCTAATTAGTCGGCGCTATTCATCCTTTTCCGGCCATTAACGGTTTGAAATCTCTCTCCTCTGTCTTCTGTAGCCTGGGATGATTTCCACTCAGGCGGTGGTATGTGACGACGACTCTGTGGCCAACGCCCTCTGGACTCGGAATACCCCGTGCACTCGAGTCTGGATGGGGACTGCAGCTTTGTACGCGACTAATGGTTCCAAGGATGCCGATGCCTTGGAACCCTTGCGCTCAGGCCAACCTCACCAACTCCGGCATCGCGTTGCCGAGAAAATCGCGCTCCTTGAATCGAGCCTCTGTGGATAACAAAAGAAATAAGCCTTTTTTTTATTCTTTTCATCGCGCCCGTCGACGATGCCAAAAGACCAAATTCGTTCCCCGTGGAGAATGTGGGTCCGCCGGAGGAACCGTCGCTGGTTCGCTCATCCAATCACGGGGGTTCCATTCGCCGCTGATCTCCCCAAAGCAGATCCATATGGGGCGGCTGTGGATCCTCCGTAGAGGGCAGATGCCGGTTCGGGTCCGGCTCCACTCCTGGTACGTACCCCCGACCGCCGGCGCCCGCTTAGATGACTCGTTCTGTTCATACGCAGTTCATCGTGTGGACTACCTACACTACATACCTACTATGTAGGCAATAGATCGATATGCCATCCGGGTGGCGAGTAATGCAAGTGACAAAGTCTTGCGGGACTTTTCTTGTCGTAACTAGCCGTTTGTATCTGTATCCGTCGTCCCCCCCCCACCAATATCCCCCTCATCAGTCCGCAACTTGCTCTACGAGACAGCAGGGCGAGAACACCAGCTGGGTTGAATCGCTGGACATCTACCCCTAGCCAGGTTTATGACGTGCACAATCCGTACGGGGAATTAACTCTATTATTATACATCATCAGGCAATTATTAAAAGTTGGCCTGTGAAAGCCACCCGTAATCATCGTTACTGTGTGGAAAATCGTTCAGACGGCGTAGCCCTCGGGAGGGTGGAGCCCGTCGGGGACCTGGACGGTATCCTGGTAGTACGTGGGCGCCGTGCTGTCTTTCCAAATCTGCTTCACCGAGTCGAGGATCCCTCTGCCGGCCGCGTTGTCGCCGTCGAGCGCCAGGTTCGGCGCGGGGTACGGCCGCGGGGCGTCGGTGTTGAAGGGGCCGGCGTAAGACTGGTTCCAGAAGCGGTCGGGCACCGCGGCGGCCTCGCTCCAGGGGCGGACGACGCTGCCGGTGCGCTCGGCCACCCACGAGTACACGTTGGCGCCGACGTCCCAGCGGCCGAGGGTCGGGAGGTCCCAGTTGGCCTGGACGGTGGCGAGCCCCGAGTAGTGGTTGTAGAAGGCCGAGTCGGTGGTGCCGACGAGCTCGCGGGGCACGGCGTCGCCGAGCAGCACGCCGAGGATGCGGTTCTGGCGGCCGTACGACTCGTTCTCGTCAAACGTGACGAGCACGAGCGTGTTGCGCATGAAGTTGGCGTCGGCGAGCAGCGGCTCCAGGAAGCCGCGCGTCCAGGCGCCCGCGACCGTGACGGACGTGTCGTGGCCGTCGCTCGTCATGTTGGGCGTCACCCACATCCACTGCGGCAGCGCGTCGGCCTCGAGGTCGGCGTGGAACTGCGACCGCCCCGGGTCGGACATGCTGAGGTTCTTGATCTGCGACAGGCGCTGCTCCGACGACGCGACGCTGTCGAAGAGCACGGGCGGGTTGTGCTTCCGCACGTAGTCGTTGGCGCCGTTCTCCCGGTTCACCCAGGCCATGCCCTCGAAGCCGGAGAAGGGCATGTCCTCCTGGTAGGCGGACCAGGAGATGCCGCGCGCGTCGAGGAGGTCGAAGACGGTCGACACGTTGCGGTCCGCGCGGTTGAAGGCGTCGTTCTGCATCCCCAGGTAGTCGCCGCTGACGGCCGCGAAGTAGTTGGGCTCCGACGGGTGCGTCACGGCGAAGTGGTTGTCCAGCAGGATGCCCTGTTCGGCCAGCCAGGCGAAATTAGCTGCGAAAGGTTGGTTAGCATGTCATGTAGACTAAGGGTTAGGGGGGGGGGGAGGGGGACAACCCACGATCGCCGCGAGCCTTTTCGTAGTCGGTGTTCTCGTTCCAGATGATGACGAACCGGTCAAAGGCCTTGCCCGTGACGTTGCTCGTCGGGCTGCTGGTCTTGGCCGTCGCCGCCGCCGCCGCAACATCCGCGGCGCCCGTGGCCGTGTACCTCGTCTCCCAGCCGCCCGTCGTCGTCGTCGTCGTCGTCGAGGTCGAGTTGGACGTCGAGGTCGAGTTGAACGTCGCCCGGCCTTGGAAGGCGGCGGCGCGGGCGGTCGCCGCGAAGAAGACGGCGAGAATGGCGCAACGCATCTTGAGAGGGGAGAATCCTTGGAAAAGCTAAGAAAAGCCAAGAAAGGCCCTTGAAACGAACGACAAGGACAAGTTGGGAGGGGGGTAGGGACGTCTCTTGACAGAACGAGCAGAGACGAGAGCCGTCCAACGCAGGATCTGGGCATCTTTCTTATTAACATGTCCCACCAAAGCGGACATGCCCGTACACCAGTCTGTCTACAGAGTACCGTGTGTACATACTTAGTATGTACCTTTTCCAGGCACACCGCCGCAGGCAAGGATTGGGGAAACCCTCGCGGGATCGGAGGAGGGGAGAACAAACCCCTCATCCCTGACGTTTGTGCCGCCCACGCGCACCGCATGGATCGACCGGGCAAACTAGGTACCTCAGATATGCCCATCCCCTCCCTCGGACTGGACCCTGAACTGTGGTGGTGGTGGTTGGACCAGCGGTGACCGTTGTTTCGAACACGTGCGGCGCACGGCGATGCCGATTCATCCGAGGGGGGGGGGGGCGGATGACATTGACATTGACATTGACATTTGCAGATTCCCGCGCCACACACACACACATTGTCTCTCTCTCTCTCTCACTCTCTCTCGCTCGGGTCAAAACGTAATCTCAAAAATAGAAAAAGAAAAGAAAAACTGCATGTCACTCATCCCGTAGACAGATCCGCTTCTCCAGCGGCTCTCATCATCTTCCAACATCGTTTTTCTATCCTCTTGGTTGTCCTTAGCGTTTATGCACCGGCGACGATGACAAGCAGAGACCATCATGGATCTTGAACGAGGAAGCACTCAAAAGATCCCGTTGGGTCCCGTGCCGACGACATTCTTGACCGTGTCGGACCAGCATGCGGACGATGCATCCATCGCCTCGTTCGCCGACGATCACTCCGAGAAGTCACCGTTCCTCGGCCTCACTCACGACCGAGATGACAGTGAGCCGCCGCGTCGGCGACGCAGCCGGCGAGACACCCCGTGGACGACGGGCTTCTCCGCAACTCTACTTGGCGCCGTCGTCTTCTTCGTCGTCTTCTACGCGTCGGACATGATCTTCTCGGCGTCTTCAACACGCAGTCCGGCAGCACCGGTTCATGTGGTGGTCAAAGAGCCGATTTCACCAACGCCGCGCCTGAGGGACCCCTCAGAATACGTCCTCAGCCCCTCCTGGGACTTCCACGCCGCCAGCAGCATCAGGGAATACTACTGGACTATCCGGGATGCGCGCCTGAACCCGGACGGTATCGTGCGGCCCATGATGCTGATAAACAACCAGTTCCCCGGGCCGCTCATCGAGTGCAACGAAGGGGACACCATCGTCGTCCATGTGCGCAACGAAGCCGCCAACGCCACCGCCATCCACTTTCACGGCATGCTGCAGAACGGCACGAACTCGATGGACGGCACCGTCGGCGTCACCCAGTGCCCGATCGCTCCCAACGCGACCTTTACGTACCGGTTCACCGTCGACAACCAGTCGGGCACGTACTGGTACCACGCGCACCACAGCGTGCAAGCCTCGGACGGCCTCGTCGGTCCCCTGGTCATCCACTCGACGGCCGAGACGAGCCCGGAAAACACGTACGCGACCGACCGCGTCGTCATGATCCAGGACCACTACCACAACACCTCGGCCGAGCTACTGATGGACTACCTCCAGCCGGACCAGGAGAACGAAGAGCCCGTGCCGTCCAGCGGCCTCATCAACGGGAGGAACTACCGAGACTGTTCCGCCTTCGACGGCTGGGACTGCCGAAACGACGCCCCACGGCTGCAGTCCCTGGAGTCCTTCGACCTGGCCCCGAACGAACGGCATCGCCTGCGCATCATCAACACCGGCGCCTTCGCCGAGTTTCAGGTCGAGATCGACGAGCACCCCTTCTACGTCACCGAGGTCGACGGCACGGCCGTCCACCCGGAGCCCTTTCACCGCCTCAACGTGCTCCCGGCGCAGCGCTACAGCCTGGTGCTCGAGACCAACGTGACGACGGCCGACTCGTTCTGGATGCGCGCCAGGATGGTCACCCACTGCTTCGCACGCGAGAACCCCCGCCTCGACCCCGAGGTCAGAGCCGTCGTCCGGTACGGCGCCCCGGCGCGGGGTGCCTCGGACGCGCACGCTGAGCCGCAGAGCAAGAGTTGGGGCGAGGCCCCTGACGTCGAGTGCCGGGACATGAACACCACGATTCTCAGGCCCGTCGAGGCCGCGCCGGCGCCCAACAGCACCACCGCGTCCGTGTTCCTGCGCGCCAACTTTGAAATCGGCGCCTGGCGCCTCTCCCGCGGCTTCTTCAACACCTCGACGTGGCACGCCAACGTCACCTCGCCCGCCCTGTACCGGATCGCGGAAGCCTCCAGGGCCGCCGCCGCCGCCGCCGCCGCCGCCGCCGCCTCGCCGCCCCCGACGACCGGGGTGAATGAGATCACCTTCGACGCGGGGAGGGAGTTCGTTTACCAGACGACGGGGGTGCAGACGGTCGACATCGTCATCAGCAACTTCGACGACGGCGCGCACCCCTTCCACCTCCACGGCCACAAGCTCGCCGTGCTCATGCAGGGGCCGACGGGGTACCCGCCGGCGGGGACGGCGGCCGAGCTCGAAGCCGAGCTCGCGGCCGCCGGGGCCCTGGACAACCCGCTGCGGAGGGACACGGTGACGGTCCAGGGCTACGGCTGGGCCGTCGTCCGGGTCGTGCTGGACAACCCGGGCATGTGGGCGTTCCACTGCCACAACGCGTGGCACGCCGAGGCGGGGATGATGATGGTCTTCGCGGCCATGGTCGAGACGGCGGCGGGGTGGGGGGCGGGCGAGGAGGAGATGGGGCTGTGTGCGCTCCCGGGGGTCGAGAAAGGGGTCCGGCCGGGCGACGACCTCTGGTTTGGCAACTTTGGCTGAGAGGGGGGAAGTCGAGTCGCGACTAGGGCAGCCGATGGAGAGAAGTTCACGTGTCTGCGGAGAAGTCCGTGGGAGGATGTATCGCCGTGATGGAAGATGATAGGCGCAATGTCCTTACATCGTGTCTCCATCACGCAATATACCGGAGAAGAAATCTGCCGGATGACGGGAAATGCCCGCAACGAGAGTACTTTCTCTCTCAAAAGTACAGAGGTACACCGAGAATTCTTGGACCTGGCTTCGGCCAAGGATCTTGTCGATGTGCGTATCTGCGGCCGGATTACATGGACTCCGTAATGTGACGAAGGGTCTCACATATAAAAGCTCAAGGGCCAGATGCCAATCACCGACAGAAAGAAAACCCCACCTCCGATCGGTGGGCGGGAGATGGCCTTCTTCGATCGCGAGGTTCTAGACTTTGCACATCTCACAGCAAGCTAGTCGGCGCCCAGGTCTCGGGCGGGGGCACGATAAGTAGCTAGGAGATGAAGGATGGGCAAACAGAGCCATATCTGGACCTCGGACTCCGTTCCCCCCCTCCGAGAGCGGGTGTTCCGCTGCGCCAACGGATTAGAATCATTAGATTGTCCCCCGTAGGTTACTCTGTAATGCAAGTCTAGACCCTTTGGACCGTCCTTGAAATGGCCGGCGACCTGGTAAATCTAAGGTTTGTCAAAGACTGTGAACATCCAGTCACGATGGCGAAGACGTGAATGAGGTTCTGTGAGCCATGGTGAAACCCCCACGTTCTTTTCCCCCAAGTGGATTGCCCCCGAGTTGGGACGAAGAGAAGACGTCTGACGCGTTGAGTTGGCTGCGGAAACAACGGGGAGGGGTTTCCGAGACTGAATGCCGGTGGCTCTTGGTTTGTCGCACCATGTCGGCTTTCTTTCTGCAATCCTGCTCGTCCAACAAGTGCCGAGTTCCCATATTGCTATCCGGGCCCAGCGGTCACGGCTTAGCCCTAACGAGAGCGGTCCATGTACGATTTGCGTCGTGGATAAATTTCCGCCTTCAGGTTTCCACGAATACGGGGCAGAGTCAGTCAAGCATGATCCGACAATCATCCACCAAATGTAGAAGAGACCCCCAGACAGGATGCTGCGTTGATGTTCAAACACTGCCCAGTTCTGACTGGTGCGGATTCCGGACGTCGACTCGGCCCTTGCAGTCGTTCAGACGACCTGCGTTACTTCGTCGCATGGACAAGAGGCAGCTCGAAACTCTAACCCGGGTATGGGACGGGAAAATGGCAAAGGAAATCGGCCGATCTGAGGTGACACGAGTTACGCGCAACAGCCAGCAACCGACCTACCACGCTGCCGCGCAAAACAAAACATGTAACGTGCAAATCCGCCAATGAACGAAGACGAAACGAAGCCATCGTCTGAAATAAGGAGACGCGGCGTTCCGAAAAGTCGATCCCGCTGCAACCCAGCGGGGGAAATCCCTGAGCCAGCTGAACTACCTACCTACCTACGTGTGCCGGGCCACGGCCGTCGACTTAGCCGTTCGTTAGTAGATCATATCTGGGGACGTTCCGTCTTATGGTCAATATTGGCGATTCCCGATGTCTGGCTAAGCAAAAAACTATAAAAACTATAAAAAAAAACTTCCACCAACCATGGCGCCATGTCGCCCGGCATCCCTGGTGAATAATTGTTCCGTTTGCGCGTGTCCTGTCTGCTCCCTCTGCCTCCTTCGTAATCCGCTGTTGGAGCTCACCTGTTCTCGGCGAGATTATACCCCATTCGAACCTGCAAGGGGAAAGGGGGCGGCACGGCACGGAAATCGGCAGACCCGAGGAGAAAAGAGTTCGAATAGCGTCAGTCGAATTCCATTCCATCGGGATGAGCTACGGGTGACGCTTCCGGAGTAAAGGGGGGTCCTCCATGTTGACCCAGGAGATTGGCAGTGGGCCGAATCTGCCACACTTTTGTCGGGATTTCAGGAGTCTTTGGTGGGCCAAGGTTATATCCGTCATCGGCCCTGTAACCATATAAGCAGCAAGGGGGCCATCACCCCCCAGGCTCTCGCGATGCTGGGGAACGGACCTCCTACAGCTTCATGGCCACTCTGTTAGACTCGGCCAGCGTTTCCCCCTACAGGAAGCGTTCTGGTAGGTCGCGGTAAACAATGAATCTTCCCGCCCGGTGACGGAATCTTGGCTCACGGCTGCGCCAAGAGATCCGTTGGCTTGGCTTGGATATAAACAGAACGGCAATTCCGCTGTCCCCCAGATCGCCAAGAGGAAGATCCATTACGGGTACGCCAAAACCTGCAGCTTACCATTATCCAGTCTTGGCGCATATCCGTTCCCCCATCCTGACGATCTACTATTATTATCATCATCCAAAAACAAAAAAGAAGAATAAAAAGCATTCTTATACTCCGTGTCAGGTCTCTCTTCGATATCACAGTCAGTCTCTACAGCACAAAATGGTTTCTTCCCTTCTCGCTCTCGGCGCCTTGGCCGCCTCCGCCATTGCCGCTCCTCTCGATGCCCGCGCCGACTGCACTTTCACCGACGCCGCCTCCGCCATCAAGGGCAAGGCGAGCTGCACGACCATTATCCTCAAGGACATCGCCGTGCCCGCAGGCACCACTCTAGATATGACCGGCCTCAAGTCCGGCACTCACGTGCGTCACCGCCCTTGTTGAAAGCTTTTGAGCCGAGCTCCCCGGCCAAGATTGATGGCTCTACTGACACGTAGACATAGGTCACCTTCCAAGGCAAGACCACCTTCGGCTACGCGGAATGGAAGGGCCCTCTCATCTCCTTCTCCGGCTCCAAGATCCTCATCGACGGCGCCAGCGGCCACTCCATCGACTGCGATGGCAAGCGCTGGTGGGACGGCAAGGGGGTCAGCTTCGGCAAGCCCAAGCCCAAGTTCTTCTACGCCCACAGCCTCAAGGACTCGACCATCAGGGACATCAACGTCTTCAACACCCCCGTCCAGGCCTTCTCCATCAACGGCGTCACCAACCTCGGCATCTACGACGTCAGCCTCGACACCTCCAGCGGCGACTCCATCGGCGCCACCAACACCGACGCCTTCGACGTCGGCTCCTCCACCGGCGTCTACATCTCCGGCGCCGTCGTCAAGAACCAGGACGACTGCCTCGCCGTCAACTCGGGCACCAACATCACCTTCACCGGCGGCGACTGCTCCGGCGGCCACGGTCTCTCCATCGGCTCCGTTGGCGGCCGCAGCAACAACGTCGTCCAGGACGTCTTCATCTCCAACTCCAAGATCTCCAACTCGGAAAACGGCGTCCGCGTCAAGACCGTCTCCGGCGCCACCGGCACCGTCTCCAACGTCCAGTACACCGACATCACCCTGTCCAACATCACCAAGTATGGCATCGTCGTCCAGCAGGACTACGACCACGTCCAACCCACCGGCACCCCTACCGCCGGCGTTCCCATCACCGGACTTACCCTCGACAACGTCACCGGCACCGTCGCCTCCTCCGGCACCGAAGTCTACATCCTCTGCGCCTCCGGCGCCTGCAGCGACTGGAAGTGGACTGGCGTCAGCGTTACAGGCGGCAACAAGGCCACCAACTGCTCCGGCGTTCCCAGCGGCGGTGCTGCTTGCTAAGCGTCACTCACACTGGTCTGGATTTTTCAGCCAAGCCGCTGCTTTGTTCGTGTAAATATTATGATCCCCTGCCGCCTTTTGAACGGCCTAGGGTGTTTTACATATAGTACCTCATTCAAACTTTAGCATGAATGCAACATAAAGCTAATTCCCGCCATGCCGTCTTGTCGCTTGTAATCGACCTGTGACCCACTTGCATGTTTCTCTAAACTCAAGTCTCCGGAAATGGACACCGGTAATGTCGGGTACTTCGTTCCTTTATCACGATGACATGGTTCTTGACATGGCAACCCCGGCCCGGAAATGGATACTTGTCTCCACAAGAGCCACAGTTTTACGTGATACGCATCCACAACACAAGTCGCACACAGCCTGGATTCAGAAAAAATTTGACTTAGAAAAAAAAGTCACTAGGGACGGCAAAAGAATCTCCTCGACGGGGAATTGAAACCCGGTCCCCTGCGAATCGTTTGAAATGACAAGCAGATATCCTCACCACTAGACTATCGGGGAATTGTGGATGTGTTCATCCAGTGATAGTTGGTTGGAGAAGCTGAGGACTACGCTGTTCATATACTCTACACTTTTGCCGCCCCTCACACGCACAACTTGGAACGACTTGCCGTATCCTTAAACTATTGGAAGAATGATCACCACCAGCTGGAGACTCGATGGGTGCGTAGGTATACTCGCATTTGCAATGCTAACTGTATACATAGAATGTAATCTACGTTATACAGGCCGAGTGATGAATACTATCATCTTAAAGACCGAAAGTCAAGTGTCTTAACAAGTGAAAACGGCCGGGCCAGGAATGATGTAAGTTGACGCTCGAAGAAAGTTAGCATCCATTGCAAGCACGATTTGAATCTCTACGTACGTCTGTAAGCGTCGTAAGTGACACCGGGATCGGTTGCCTTGTATGCACCAGGGAAGGCCACCAAAGACGACGCAGTCTTGGTTCCGGAGCCGGTAACCTGCAGTTGGTGGCAACCGGGGTAGAACTGGGCACCTGGGTAGGAGGAGGCGGCATGGAGAGCAATGGTCTCGTGGCGGACCAAGTAGTAACCGGGCTTCAGACAGGACGGAATGGTGTACTGGGCAATAGAGCCGGCAACCATGAGGGGACTCTGTTGGAAGTGTCGAGTTAGCGAATTACCTGCCATCTACCGCGATTGATGCCCGAGTCCGAACTTACAGAAGCCCAAGTGCTGGAGGTTCCGGTGCGTCCAGCTTCCTTGATCTTGAACCAGACGGCACTAAACGAGTCAGTCATGCTCGCCACTAAGACCTCGGGCTACCTACGAGGTGCCGGGTTGCCAGTTGTTGCATCCAGCGTCAGGGCATCGCGCCATGTAGGTGATTACAGGTCCGACGTGGGAGTCTGGCCAAAGAGTCCAGCGAAGCGTGACGGTCGATCCCGCCGCAGCTGGGGCGTGGAGCGCCGCGGGCTGGGAGCCGGACACGCCTCCGGCCGTGTACCCCCCGCATTGGAGATCGGCCAAAGTAACGCTCTCCACAGGGCCGTTGCCCTGGATAGGACGAGAGATCCTCTTGGGCTAAACGGAATGTTGGTTCGTCATTCAACTCATTCGGCGGGGGGAACAAAACTTAAACTTACGGCAGGGTTGCTGTAGGGGTCTGCATAGGGCTGGTGTTGTTAGTTTCTTGGCCTTTGGTAGCGTGTCTTTCTCCAAAAGCAACAGCAAAAGATTATTCACCTGATAAAACTATCTGACTGTTAGTTTTGCAGCTAAAATTAGTACGGGCTACTCCGTACGGGAATAAACATACCTGGTAGTAGGTGCCGCCAATGGTAGCGTTGTCGACGTACCCGTGACCAGCAACTACAGCCGCAAGGCCCAGAATGCAGGCAACAATCTGCATTGTGTATAGTGCTCAAAGATTGCTTCAATAACGACCTGCTTCTTATGGAAAAATGACCCGAGGCTTTGGCAATCAGTTGCTGCGAAAGTCACAAAGAGGGAGTTGCAAGGACTGCTCGAGACTGAGAACTTTATGTCATAAACCTGCTCAGGCTAGGATACCAGACCGTATTTATCAACTCACGCACCCCTTTCGCCGGACACCTTTAAATCTTCTTCGCTCATAATCCCCACTCAATATTCAATTCAAGACACTACGACAACTGACAGTGTGCCTCGCGAACCCTATCGGCTCTCTTCTGGCCTTAGCATCTCGTCACGAGAACGGTGTGGTGAACGCAAAAGGAAAGATCGGAACCACGCGAGCGAGTGCCATGGCCTGCTTTGATTGTTTCATTAGGGGCTAGTTGCCAATGAGGTTGATTAAAACCCGACAGACACTTTGAAGGCGGCGATTCCACCAATCAACTAGCACATTGTCGCGAAAAAACGACGCCGTTAATTGCGGGCAGCAATTAACGCCTTATATCACATATGCCTTGTGACACACATCCAACTATGAATCGCTGCTAGTCTCCTGCCAACACAGCATGTGTTTTGATTAAGCAGCCAACTAGAGCCAACTAGGAACAACAAGCCAATGCACATATTCTGTATGTCTAGACTTCAAGAAGCGCTAGGCTCTGGCGCGGCCTCCTTGACGCCGTGTGCCATGAACTTGGATTCTGCAGTGTCACCTTGCCTAGCCTCTGAGTGGTGGGACGGCATGCAGGCCTACAAGAGATGCCGAGCACTACATGTAACGTCGTCAACCAGTTAGTAAAGTCATGGAACCGATAATGCGGCTAGGAAGCTTGGAACTAAGACTTGCACAGTGCTATCAAATATATTTGGAAACAACACTGCAAGACTTTATTAGTAGACTATCAAGCGTCGTAACACGTGCTTCCGTGCCAAGTCTAAGTACATGTAGTTCAACCACCGGTGCTTCCGGTCGGAACTCAAGACCAGTGCGGCATCTCGCCCAGATACGGTAAGCTTGACGGCCGCAACTATGTGCTAGCCTGAAGAGCTCGGTCATATGGTGTGGGGCGCAGTGGTTGCTTCCATCAACGACGTACTGCTATCGTGAGGGACGGTAGCCTATTCCGGCCGGGAGTGCGTTCTCGCAATACCACGTACGGTTGATATATCTAACTATAAACCGGCAATGCAAACATAACTGCGTAGTATCTGACTTACCACATGGCGAAATTAGCTGGAAGATCGTTTCCAGAAGCTTGAATTGAACGAACTCGGAGTATAGTCGATGTTAGTAGCGGCGATATCTCTCCACGTCTTTAGGCTGGATTCTATGCAAACAGATCTCGCAATAGTCCTATAAGAGTCATACACTTGATATGAAGTGAGATTGAAGCCTCTACGATAAAATTGACACAGCTTCAGCGCTACCAATGATACTATTGACCAAGGTTTGACGTCACGGCAATTACACCACTCCATTGTGTAATCTAGCTTTTATAGAAAGGTATCAAATTACTGTTTGCTCTTTCCGCTTTCCAAAGTCACCGATCTCCTTCCCGTCAATTTTAAGCCATCAGATCTCGTGTTCGAGGCGTTTGAAAAAGGCCGCGAGGTTGATCACGGGACCTCGACGTTTACACGGAAGCCAACACAGCGCTGGCGTCGTCCCGCACCAGGAACTCTATCTCGACGGTCCAACTATTGAGCCGGAACAATGGCCATGTCGTTGGTGTGGCATGGATTGTTGGGGGGTCCCCGCAGCTTCAGCCTTCTTTCTGTACGAAAGATGACGTCTGCCTTTAAGCGGGGGGCTTTAGGGACGAGCAAATAATCTAGGAGGCTAGTCTAAAGAGTAGTAAGAGCTTGGGGCTTCAGGATCCTCAAACGATCTTCGATGAGCCTACTGACTGATCAGGTCACAGCGTCGCCTATATACAGCAGGCCCTCATCGTAATTCTTGTACCCCACCTTTCGTGCCATGAATGATGTCCGGCTTCGGGTAAATCATGGACCAAGACAAGAGAACATTGTTCTAACGACGGAAAAGTTATACAGGACCTTAATTTAATTACATACGCTGTTATCTCACCCTTTGTTATGCATGCCAATTGGTCTAGTGCCGCAGCTACCGAACTTGTTAAAGAAGATGAGCTGGCTGCTCTGAGTATTACAAATCGAATCTCGATGGCCACAACTTACTGCAGGATAGTTTCATGGTGGCGATAGCCTCACAATGTGGCAATTACCTAGCATTGGGGCAAACATCCTGGGGAAGGGGTTGATGGGATCATTTCTCGGAGAATGTTCTGATGACTCACAGCCCTCAGATCAATAGACAGCGCCAAGCTGTGCTATGATCATTATTTACTATTATGCCTTGAAGGGAAAGTCAGCAGCGCGCTGTCTCTTCCACCGGAGAATTTTGCCAATTGCATACTTTCCGTGTAGATCCGACTCGGGCCGCAAGTTTGGCTAGCCCAGGGCCGGCGCAATGACTCGTTCATCTTGAAACTTGGCAGTGAGGAGATGCTGGAGCATTCACCTCCTCCAGCCTGGTCATCAATATGGATTCGTTACAACGTCGGTTTTGTTTGATGCCCTCTTGCCCCTCACTCAGTCATTCCAATCTTGCCGGTGGAAAGCCGCTGATGTCTTCTCGTGTCATTTCGCGGCCGACGAAGTTTTTTCCCTTATTTTCATGGGTCCATACTCCGTTTTACCTGGTTTTACATAAGCACAACGTGTTTTGCTTATTGAGAGCTGGCAACCCCCAGTCTGCTTCGCGACAAAGCTACATGTATCATCTCCATAGCCACGAGACTAGGCTAAATTCATTTCGTTTCGCAGCTTAATTTCATGTTCCAATATGTCCCATGCTCTCACAATTTTGTGTAGTGAATGCATGAGCGGATGTTTCAATGGCCTGTGCCACCTGACTTGCCCCAGCTTATCCGCACGTACATGTACACTTGGGGAGTGATCATCAGGCAAGCGGCCACAGCCTGGAGATTGATATGTCTAACTTACCAGACAGCGAATTATCAGGGTCAAAGGATAGTGAGGGGCCAATGTGGCGAATTGATGAGAAAATAACGAAAGAGGGGTTATGGACCTATTTGTCTGTGTGCCATGATGTAAATGAGGGGGTGATCCGTATCAGGAAATATTGGAATATTCAACGTAAGAAGGCATAGTCAAGCTTGTGTATGGGAATCATATTGAAACGGATTGTAGCCTGACGCAGCGATCGTCGATTCATTACTGTAACTAGTCTAGCATATTGGGTGAGGGCTGTCAGGATGTGGCTTGTGTGAGTCATCCCACAACGAACATGGCGCTAGCTGAGGGTTTGAAAGAACATTGGATGATGATTACGGCGCTGCAGGGTTTTCGGAACCGTTACTCATCGTGGTGTCGAGAGAGGTCCTTGGCTTACCATTTGGAGGTTAGCCTTGATTCGAATAGACTACCAACGCAGCCCATGGTTAATATTCAATGTAATATTATTCGATTCCTCTTCCCGTCATGACTCTGTACTCCCATCAGTTTGTTCAGTCGATGCGAGGGCTACCTGTTTTGTTGCCTCGGCAGCAACATGGAACAGCCCGCAAATGACAAGGATATTGCTTGCGTGGTCCGATGAGTCCCATTTAGACTTATATCTGACAGCTATCCGACCGCCTGCCAGATTGGCAATACGAGCGTGTCCGTGATAAAGTTAATGAATGGGAGCCGGAGGATGGGAAGAGAGGACAAGTAAGACATTTGTAGCCATTAGCAGCCACTATCATCTCGACGATTCCTTATAAGAAGGTCTCGGGGTGTTGGATAAAAGGCACGGACAACTTGCGAGATGAATTATTGACCACAGTAGCTACTACCGAATACCTTTTCTTCTGCGGGGGTTATCTACAAGGACTTCCTCTTGGGCACTCAGCTCCATTGTTTGGCGGTAGAGAAATCACGGCCCAAAAGAGACCAATCCAGGGTTTGCATGGATGGCAAAACGCCATTTACCACTACCCATGCCCACACCCACTGAGTTGAGATGGGATTACTCTTCTTATGTGGCTGAGGGGTAACCTAAAACGAGTGGGCATGTGCTTTCAACTCCATATAAAACAAAAAAAAAACATTTCTGTCAGTGTCGCGACGTTCTTCTGGTGATCCCGAAGTGCCCGACGCCAATGAAGTTTCCGGATCTCCCGGGCCACTGAAACAGTGCCAAGGGCACAACTCTAACTTCCATCCCAAACAGCAAAATGCTTCCGGTCCCCCAATACACACAGCACATCACTTCAAAGTGCATAAGCAACCCCGGATTGCAGAAAGCCACGTGACCCTCACTGGCTGCGCCGCGTATCGGTCATCTTGTCTCATGAACTGTCATTGGCTGTGCCGAGTGAAGGCCATCTTGTCTCATGAACTGTCAAATGGGGAGGGACGGACAAGAACTTATTCTAGAATTCTCTAGATTCCTTGCAGATACACCGATCTGATCTTTGCAGTGACAAGTCATTGCAGGTTTGTCAGACTCACGGCCCCGTTCCAGTGTATCAAGATATTAAAAGGAATACGTCCGTTCAGTGGGGGCAACCTCCCAAGGAATCAAAGTCAATTCACTTTGCCCTTGGTACAGCACTTAGAAGGTACCAAGGTTCGCCGGCGTCCAAGCAAAATATCTAGAAATAGCCTTACAGACAGCCAGCCCTACAGAGACTGCCCCCAAAGGGAAAGGAGAACAAGGCTAGCTAGGGTTGCTTAGAGTGAAACGTAGCGTTATGTAAATCAAGGATCTCCAGTACATCAGGCACAGCCAAAGTCCATGGAAGCTCAAGGTATCTCTTAACCGTTGAAAAGTCTAGTGAGGTCATAATCGCTTACTGGCTTCATCCCCACTCTTGGCAGGACACGGTGACTTGCACCACCCGAGGGATCTTACTCGCGCACACGATCAGCCATACTATGTATTCGTCGATGTGGCCCCTTGATCTCATGCCTAACATGTTTGAGAATACCGACCTCTTCCTTTCTCTCCCATAAGAATCTTCTTTGCGTCAAGTCAACATCGATGGAAAAGCACCCTCCAAACTACCATCTTGTGATTGCCCGAAATGGTTGCCGAAGGCGAAAAGGCTGCCGTGTACGATGGGCAAGACCTCGATACATCTAGGCCCCTCGAAGATGGTGTCGTGACTAGTTCGTGGAAAGCATACTGGGTAAGTATTAGCGAGTGGGTATTGGTTCACTTGGTACTGACAAATTGTCAATCTAGAGAGTTTTCACATATGCCGGACCTGTGGAATACGCTCTCATAGCTATTGCCGGATTTGCGGCAATCGCTTCCGGCGTCGGCATTGCTTCTCAGAACATCATCTTTGGCCAGTTCATTACTGTCTTCACCGAACTCGAAACGGATCCTGGCGGTGCCGAGGGCTTTCGTAGATACGGCTCAACCTTGGCGTACGTTCACTGTTGGTCCAGAAATCTGTGAGGACCTCTGCTGACTTTAGCAACCAGCCTTTATCTCGTTTATCTTGCCATCGGCAGGTTCTTGATGGCTTACATCTATAATACGTTGCTGCATTACACCGCATACCGCATTGTTCGCAATCTTCGCCATGAATACGTCAAATCAGCATTGCGTCAAGAAGTGGCCTACTTCGATTTTGGGACCGGTGGCTCCATTGCGACACAGGCCTACTCGAGTGGCCGGCTTGTCCACAACGGCATCTCCGAGAAGCTTGGTCTCACAATACAAGGTGCCTCTGCTTTTGTCAGCTCCTTCATCATTGCCTTTCTCACGAACTGGAAGCTCGCCTTAATCGTCTGCTGCATCGCCCCTCTTACCGTTATGGTCATGGCCGTGACATCCTTCATCGAGGCTGGTTACGAGACAAGAATCCTCAACTACCATGCCATGGCGAACTCCTTTGCCGAAGGTGTCATTGCCAGCATCCGCACCGTTCATGCGTTTGAGATGAGGAGCAGACTGGTCAAGAAGTTTGACAGCTTCTTGGCCGAGGCTCACCGGTGGGGAGATAAGAGCTCTCTGCCTCTAGGTATCCTATTCTCGGCAGAATACACCATCATTTACTGCGGTGACGCACTCGGCTTTTGGCAGGGCATCCGCATGATTTCGAGCGGAGAAATCGCCAATACTGGAGACGTCTTCACGTAAGCTTGCATAAACATAGCGCCCCCGATCCTGCCACACAAGCAATAGCTAACTAGATCATCCTGCAGTGTCCTTCTGTCTGTTACCGTTGCGGCTCTTAGCATCACACAGCTAGCTCCGTACTGCATAGAGTTCACCCGCGCTGCTTCCGGCGCCGCCCAGCTTTTCCTTCTGATTGATAGAAAGAGCACCATTGACCCGTTTGACCCGTCTGGGGACCAGCCAAACCTGGAGAATGGAGATGTTGAACTCGAAAACATTACGTTTGCCTACCCCACAAGACCCAACGCCACTATTCTGCAGGACTTTTCACTGAAAGTTCCCGCAGGGAAAACTACAGCCCTGGTGGTAAGTTTGACTCTTTTGTTTGCTATATGTACATCCCGCGTCAGCAAATGCTAAGAGAACCTTTTCCATAGGGTCAAAGTGGTTCTGGCAAGAGCACAATTGTCGGCCTTCTCGAGAGATGGTACAACCCAGCATCGGGGACCATCAAGTTGGATGGTCGGCCAATAGAGACATTGAACATCGGTTGGTTGCGTAGGAATGTCCGCCTCGTGCAGCAGGTGAGTACTTGTTGGCGCCTTTGCGTGTTAAGTATTCAACGCTGATGAAACGTGCCCTTCACCAGGAGCCGACGCTGTTCCGCGGGTCTGTGTTTGATAACATTGCCCATGGTCTCATTGGCACACCGTGGGAACACCAATCCAGGGAGAAACAGATGGAACAGGTCCATAACGCCGCCAAGATAGCCTTCGCTGACAACTTCATATCCAAACTTCCCAATGGATATGACACGGAGATAGGCCAGAGGGGCGGTCTTCTTTCTGGAGGCCAAAAGCAACGAATTGCGATTGCCCGTAGTATTGTCTCGGAGCCCAAGGTCTTGCTGCTCGATGAAGCGACCAGTGCGCTTGATCCGCAGGCCGAAGAGATCGTCCAGAAGGCACTAGACAAAGCATCCGTCAATCGTACCACGATCGTCATCGCCCACAAGCTGGCGACAATCCGTAAGGCGGACAATATTGTGGTCATGTCCAAAGGCCGCATTATCGAGCAGGGAACGCATGAGAGCCTCATCGCACAGGAAGGGGCGTACTCCCGGCTCGTGAAAGTCCAACAGCTTGCCGGTTCAAATAAAGCCGCGGCGGAAGGCATCGAGGATGGATCATCTATTGACGAAAAGTTGGACATGGACCACGAGAAGTCATCGGCTCGGTGCTCCATCACCGACCTCGACAGCGTGGATGATCAAGTCAGCCGAGAGGACTACGAGACGCACAACCATGGTGGACTCATCATGGTTGTATATCGATTGATGAAGGAGTCCACGGACCTCTCCATGTCGTATGCTGCTACCGTCGTGGGCTGCGTTATGTGTTGTAAGCATCTCCATTCAACCCCTATCCTCTGCATACTCTGACCACGATCGTACAGCCGGCCTGTTTCCCGCTCAGGCCATCCTCGTGGCATTCATGGTCCAGGTCTTTACACTCCCCCCTTCCGAGATGACCGCCGGCGGAAACTTTTTCGCGTCCATGTACGTCGTCTTGGCTGGCGCATGCCTCATATCCTGGTTCCTTGTCGGTTATGGTTCCAACGCGATGTCTCAGGTATGTAGACGCACTTACATAAACATTATTGGGTGACAAACCCAGTAGTAGGCAACTGCTGATCACACCGAGGGTAGACTCTGGCACACCGCCTGCGCAAGAAGATCTTCGAAGACATCCTCCGTCAAGATCTTCAGTTTTTCGACCGACCCGAGAACAGCATCGGAGCCCTAACCAGCAGAATCGATTCGCATCCGCAAGCTGTTTTCGAGCTCATGGGCTACAACATCGGATGCATCATCATCGCTGCGCTCAGCGTCGTTGCCTGCAGCGTTCTCGCTATCGTTTTTGCCTGGAAGCTCGGCCTGGTGATTGTGCTTGTTGGGCTGCCCCCTCTTGTGGGTTCCGGTTGGCTGAGGATGCGATTGGACGGGAAACTAGAGCGTGACATCTCCAAGCGGCTTTCAGTCAGCTCCGCGATTGCATCAGAGTCGGTCACCGCGATTCGGACCGTGTCCTCCCTCGCGATCGAGGGCTCGGTCTTGGACAAGTACACGGCCGAACTCGACCAAGCCATCTCCAGTTCACTTAGACCGCTCGTGTCGATGATGTTATGGTTTTCTCTAACGCAATCGATCGAGTATCTTTTCCTCGCCCTTGGTTTCTGGTTGGTTCCCTCCCATACTCGGTTCCGGATCAAGGGAACAAGCGACTGACCTTTTTACAGGTATGGCATACATCTTTTCGCATCAAATGAAATCACAGTGTTTGCTTTCTTTGTTGCGCTGATGAGCGTCTTCTTCTCTGCACAAGGGACGGATCAGATCTTCCAATTCTCAACCAGTAAGAAACCCCATAGCCTCTACGTTAATGATCTTGAGTCAAGTGAGCCAGCTGCTAACATGTACAAAAAAGGCATGACGAAGGGAAAGGTCGGTGCGAATTACATCTTTTGGTTGGGCAGGCTTCTTCCGGCAGTGCGTGAGACGCCTCAGAATCAAAACCACGGACCCAAGTCGGGCGGCCCAATCGAACTGAGAGATGTCCATTTCTCGTATCCCCTACGACCAGATTTTCCAGTGCTCAAGGGCATAAACCTGGATGTACAAAAAGGTCAATTTATTGCGTTGGTGGGCGCCTCTGGTTGCGGCAAGTCCACCATAGTATCGATGCTCGAACGGTTCTACGACCCGTCCGACGGTACCGTCAGAATCGCAGGCGAGCCTTTACCAGACATCAATCCTCGTCTGTATCGGCGCATGGTTGGTCTGGTACAGCAAGAGCCGACCTTGTTCCAAGGATCCATCCGCGAGAACATTTCACTTGGTATTGACACAGACGAGCCCGGTCCGGACCACACGGCTTCCGGCACGTCCGACCACGAGATCGAGGCAGCGCTGAGACAGGCAAACGCGTGGGATTTCGTGTCGTCTCTGCCTGATGGTTTTGCCACACAGGTCGGCTCCAACGGCACCCAGCTTTCGGGAGGGCAGCGGCAAAGAATCGCCATCGCGCGGGCTCTCGTCCGCAACCCGAGCATCCTGCTGCTCGACGAAGCCACCAGCGCGCTCGACACGGAGAGTGAGAAGATTGTGCAGAGCGCGCTGGCCGAGGCTGCTAAGAAGGACGACCGCATCACGATCGCTGTGGCGCATCGCCTGTCGACGGTCAAAGACGCAGACCTCATCTGTGTATTCTTTGGCGGACAAATCGTTGAAATGGGGACGCATACCGACTTGCTGGCCAAGGGGGGTATGTACTCGAAGATGTGTGCAGCACAGAGTCTCGAGTAGATGGAAAACAGTATTCATGTTGATGGTCAAAACTTATCGTGTGGTCGGCATTTGTAGATGCGTTGGAATCAAAAGCAGCCTAAAGGCATGGCATGATTGAATATAAAAGCATATGTATTTAAAGTACCAAAAATCAACTTCTCAATGAATCGAAGATTGCCGAGTTCAGTCATAACTTCCTTGTTCAGGCTCTTCTCTGTTATCTGTGTCTACTCAGAATATCAACAATTTTCACCTACTCGGAAGCAGCTTGGGGTTTCATATTTCGTAACAGAGTAGGTATATGTTGGAGGCTTGCTTGTACCCCGGGGCTAACACAGAAAGGGTTCAAGGCATCTTGGTACACTCGAATAATGGCTCTAACTAATAGTCATTGAATTAATTACACGCACACAACCTGTAGGGGTTTGGCAAGCATTATGGTACCTATTGGCTGTTGCAAGCGTAATCCTCGAGGGCTCGTTATAAGCCTATTTCCCGACCAGGGCGTCCAGGCAGGCTTGTTAATATTACCACCTACTCGTACAGGGGGGATTTGTGGTTTTCAGCTATAGTAGCAGCAATCTATTGATAAGCAAAGATAAGCAATTGCGATCGCCCTCAGTCACTGTGTAGGAGTAAGTATCCCGACTAAGGACCGATCACCGGGTGCTTGTCTAGATTCTAGTTCCACAAGCTAAGACATGGATCTTTAATCGCTCGCGATGCCAAGCACTTCACATACTTTTACCGTAGGCTTTGCAAAGTATGATTTAGCCGCCATGCGATTGCATTGTATCCTCTACGCATTGCGTCAATATGCCGTCCATACGTGGTAGAGAACCAACCTCCCGAGACTATGGGACGTTGCCAGTTATCGCGTATGACAGAGCAAACCGGGTCACCGGCCGAGAGGACCTCGTTTAACGGCTTGGCAGCATGATCGGTGCAGCCCAAGACAGCAGGTGCATAACAGGACTCCCGGCAAAGAATCCAGTGTTTACTGTTTACATGATCCACAAACTGCCAACCATTACGTGCTCTCTATGTTCTCCTCCTGTGTTATCGTATCATTGTGTTCCTGCGCGGTCCTACGGGGGACCGCTTGGGCTACGTATCCCAGTCGCGTGCTCTCTTGGTAAAACACAGAGAAGAACGACGGACTTAGCAGAGGCTCCGAGGTTGGTCCTCGACCGTCCTGACGCGAGAGAGGGGACAAGATGGGCAGGTGGTTGCGTTGCCGGATGCGCTGTTAGGGACCTGTTGGTAAGTTGGTTGCTCCCCGCCACGCAGGCGATATTAAAAAGACTTGGCACCTGCCCGATGAGGTTACATCGTGGCGTTGGACCATTTCCAATCCGTGAGTGGTTTGCCGTGTCTTTTGCGCTCGCGCCGTCACTTTACCTTGCTTTTCCATTAGAGTCGGCTCCTTGTAGTAAGCTTCCCCGTCATTGCATGACATGGCCCGTAATATCGTTGGCCGAGGGTTGACTGGGCGAGCCTACGGTGGTAGAATAACACCCCGGCAACTTGCCTCCAAGATGCTTATCAGTACTGAGCTTCAATTGAGACATATGATTCGCCTTTGTCTCGTGGCCCCGCTCTGAACCCGCGTTCTCTGCCTTGGCCCGGTGCGTGCCAAGCTGGCCCAAAGCTTGAGCTCTCGATGAGCATCGCCTTGTCGCCGCGCAGCGTGGCATCGAATGCAGGAGGAGAAGATGGGATGGAAGAGAACACGCGGTGTCGGCATGATGTGCTATAAGAAGGCGTCAACGTCCCCAGCGCGTGTGGGCTAATTATGAGATCAACCCGCCCTGCTCCTCTCGCGGTCTCCTCCCAGGTCTTGTCGAACTCACCAAGTCATCTGTCAAGATGAAGACCAACTACCTCTCCGCCGCCACCTTGGCGCTCGCCTCGACCACTTTGGCCACCGAGCTGCTCACCGCCGACAAGATCGAGGCTGATATCAAGACCGTCGAGTGAGTCATCACACCTGCTCAAGAGCTGCCAGTCGAAAGAGGCATACCCACTGACCCAACTCTTTTTTCTCACAGGCTTGAGCGCGTCCTCTGGAACCTGAACAAGATCGGTCGCGACAATGGCGGTACTCGCGCCTTTGGCACCCCGGGGTACAAGGCTTCGGTCGACTTCGTCTTGGAGCGCGCCCAGACACGCTTCTCCAAGCAGATGAACACCTGGCTCCAGCCCCTGAACCACACCTTTGAGCAGACCAACGCCATCTCCGTGACTGGACCCGATGGCGAGGACGTCATCGTCATCAGCGCCGAGTATAACACCGCTACCCCTCTTCCCGGTGGTATCACTGCGCCCCTCGTCGACGCTCCCCTCGACGAGGAGAACGGCGCCGGGTGTCTGGCCGGGTCTTTCGAGGGTATCGACGCCACTGGCAAGCTCGCCCTCGTGAAGCGTGGTGTATGCGCCATCTCGGAAAAGATCAAGAACGCAAAGGCGGTCGGCGCGCTCGGCGTGATCCTGTACAACCAGGTGCCCGGCAACGACATCATCAAGCCCACGCTCGGCGCCGAGAACATCGGCCAACTCGTCCCTCTCGGCATCATCACGCTCGAGACCGGCGAGGCCTGGAGCGCCGCCCTTGCCGCGGGCGAGGAGGTGACGGTGACGCTCGTCGTGGACTCCATCTTTGAGGAGCGCGAGACGTGGAACGTCATCTCCGAGACCAAGGAGGGCGACCCGAACAAGGTCATCATGCTCGGCGCGCATCTCGACAGCGTGCTCGAGGGCCCCGGCATCAACGACGACGGCTCCGGCACGGCGGCGCTGCTCGAGCTCATGGGGTCCGTCAAGAAGTACAGCGGGTTCCCCCACAAGATCCGGTTCGCGTGGTGGGCGGCCGAGGAGGCCGGCCTGGTCGGCTCGTACTACTACACCGAGAACCTCGCGCCCGAGGAGGCCGACAAGATCAAGTACTACTTCAACTACGACATGATCGGCTCGCCCAACCCCATCTACGAGCTCGCCACCTACAACAACAGCGGCGTCGGCCCGCAGCTCCTGGCCGACTACCTCGAGGCCAACGGCAAGGAGGTCTCGTACGCCGAGTTCGACGGCCGCTCCGACTACGCCGGCTTCGTCGCGCTCGGCATCCCGACGGCCTCCATCTTCACGGGCGAGGGCGAGAACGACCCGTGCTACCACCTGGCCTGCGACGACCTCGACAACATCAACTGGGACGCCATCACCGTCAACACCAAGGCGGCCGGCCGCGCGCTCGCCACGCTCGCCAACTCGCTCGAGGGCGTCCCGCCCCGCGCCGACACCACGCCCGTCCTCCGCGGCCGCGCCGGCGTCCTGCAGCAGTTCGGCCGGTGGAAGTCTATGGCCGAGCACTCCCGCCACGGCAAGACCTGCTCGCACAACGACGTGAACAAGATCTACTAAGACGTGGGTCGAGGTCACTGGGGCAGCGTGATTGGGCAGGCAGAGGCGTCTTTGGTCCGACGTACATATGACATTAAATTGATAATAGTAAAGATTCCAAAATGGCAGCTGATGAGTATTGATAAGTATGAGTATGAGTGTGATGAGTATGAGTGTGATGAGTATATATGTGTATGGATGAGTGTGGATGAATGTGAATGAGGATATATGAGTATAGATAAGTCAAATGAGTCCACATCTATGAGTATCAACGAGAAAATACCTTGAAGTCCCGATGCAGATGACGATTCGCCCTGCTCGTCAGCCGGATCGCATCCTGCGGGCGCCGAAAGCGGTGGCCGTAGGCGCCGCCGCCCGCCGGTTGGCAACGGAGCCCCACATTAATTTGAGCCCCTTTTCGCGGTTTAAATAGCGGCTCAACGGGCGGGAAATTGGGCGCCGCAATTTTTCTCTGTTGCGCGTTCCGCACGCAGTATCTCACACCAACCGCGTCACTCGCAGGGAACCCGTTGTCCTTTCATTGTACAACAAAGCAGGCCAGTTGCAGATAGATAAAACGCCCCAGAAACAACGCGAACGCAACCATGGTCCAGAAGAAGCACAAGTACGAGTTTGGAGGCCCGTAAGTTCCCCCCACCTTGCTGCCGCCGCCGCCGCCGCCGCCGCCATCGCCATCGCGCCGGTCCGTCTCTCTCACCGCTAACCTCGCGCGCGCGCGTCCCTCTCGTAGTCCCGGCGCTACCGCCATCATCTTCGGGCTTCCCGCCCTTCTGTGGACCTTCTTCTTCGTCTGCAATGACAAGACCGGCTGCCCTGTCCCTTCGGCCCTGAGCCCTCGGACCTTGACCTTGGAGAAGCTCAGGACCGAGACCCCGTGGCCCGCGGACGGCATCTGGGGCTTCTGCACCTGGGAGGCCATGGGCTGGACTCTGGCCTACTACTTTCTGAGCTTGGTGCTCTACCGTGTCCTCCCCGCCCAGGAGATGCTCGGCACGAAGCTGGTGCAGTCCGGTCTGCCCCTGAAGTACCGCTTCAACTGTAAGTCTACCTACCTGCTCCGATACGCGCCTCGAGAGCGCACGTCGTCTGACATCCCATCACAGCCTTCAACGCCTCAGTCGCCCAGCTTCTCGCCTTGGCCGCGGGGACTTACCTCCAAGGCGCCGACTTTGTCGTCTGGACCTACATTTCAGACAACTACCTCCAGCTGCTGACTGCCAACATCATCATCGCCTATGTCATCACCGTGTACGTCTATGTCGCCAGCTTCGGCGTGAAGCCGGGCAACCCGGACCTCCGCGAGCTTGCCGTCGGCGGCAACACCGGCAGCCTGGTCTATGACCTGTACATCGGCCGCGAGCTGAACCCCCGCGTTACCCTCCCCCTCTTTGGCGAGGTCGACCTCAAGGCCTGGCTCGAGATGCGCCCCGGCCTGACCGGCTGGATCATCCTCAACCTGGCCTTCTGCGCCAAGCAGTACCGCACCTACGGCTACCTCTCCGACAGCATCGTCTTCACGACCGCCGTCCAGGCTTACTACGTCCTCGAGGGCCAGTTCATGGAAGCAGGCCTCCTGACCATGATGGACATCACCACCGACGGCCTCGGCTTCATGCTGACCTTTGGCGACATCGTCTGGGTCCCCTTCCTCTACTCCACCCAGACCCGCTACCTCTCCGTCCACCCGGTCCACCTGGGCCCGGCCGGCATCGCCGCCGTCTTCGCCGTCTTCGCCACCGGCCTGTACATCTTCCGCTCCGCCAACAACCAGAAGAAGGTGTTCCGCACCCAGCCCGACCACCCGAGCGTCCGGGACATGCCCTTCCTCCAGACCAAGCGCGGCACCCGGCTGCTCACGGGCGGCTGGTGGGGCCGCTCGCGCCACATCAACTACTTTGGCGACTGGCTGCAGGCCTCGCCCTTCAGCCTGCCGACCGGCATCGCGGGCTACCAGATCCTCACCGCCGGCAGCGCCGTCTCCGGCGCCGTCACCATGCTCGACGGCCGCGAGGTCGTCCAGGGCGCCGCTCGCGGCTGGGGCATGGTCTTTACCTACTTTTACGTCTTGTACTTTGCCGTCCTGCTCATCCATCGCGAGGGCCGGGATGACGTCGCCTGCTCTGAGAAGTACGGCGAGGATTGGGACAAGTACAAGAAGATCGTCAAGTGGAGAATACTGCCTGGAGTCTACTAGATCGGCAACGCAGCAGCAGATCACTGCCTTCTGCCATGTGCCTTTTCTCCATGTTCATTGGTGATGAGAGTTCATGAGAGAAAATCTTGAAATATACATGTAGTCTTGTTGCTATAAGCTAAAAAAAGTAAGCACCATGTTCCAACAATAACTTCTCAATGCGAAGTTCTACATCCTCGTCATTCCGAGATCGGTCTTCGAACATAAAATCACAGTAGTCCCTGAACTCCCTCATTGGAATATCCTCGTATAGCTCAGATCTACAGATCTCAAGGGGTGATTTTCCCCCCAGGAACCTGGAGAGCCGTAGTGGGTCATTCTTGGGCGCCTCCGAAGATGGGTTGCCCGAGGCGCTTGGCGCCGCTCCATTTCCAAGTAAAATGGCGACCCCCTCTAAGTCGAGAAACGCGACGGCAACCTGCAAAGGCGTAAAGACATAATCTTGCGAGTCTGCCTGCGCCCCCAAATCAAGGAGTCTTTGAACCATGCACCAGTCCTCGCATACGTCCCTATGTTTGTGCCAAAGTATGTATGAGAAAAGAACTGTCCGAAAATCAATTATCCCGGCCCAGGATTTGACGAGGTATTATTTGAAGATCTCTGCATCTCTTATACAATCTATTGCAAAGAAGTCCACGAGTGAGCCGTGAAACTTCAAGTTCTTGAGACAATCAGTTTCATCGATACCGTAAATGTCAATATCAACTGACAGGCGGATTTCGGTATTGAGGATACTCGCAGCATTGTTTTGCTGCAGTAGTAAATGTGCCAATTCGACGGCACCGACCATAAGTAGTTGAGCCAAAGTGCGAATCCGAGGGTCTGGTAGAGTAATCCAGGACACCGAGTAGAAGGCAGGGTTGATATGATGATTGTCGAGGTATAACTGAGCATTCCCCTCTCCTAAACTCGCACATCTTTGTAGAATGTCCAAAAAGGTGGCCTTCTCTGCGTCGAAACTTATTACCAGGCTGGCAAGGTCACGTCTTTCTGCCAGGAAACTGTCGTGCTCCGAAACTAGCTTCAAGGCTGAGAGCGCACAATAAGTCGGGAAATTCGGCGAAAATTTGTTATAGTCATTCCCGAACTGGTCGCCATTGGCGATGCTGAAGGACTGTGCTTGTTTGAGAAGAACCTCTGCCTCGCAAACCAATATTCCAGCTTTATCAAGACCAAAGAATTGGTCTGACTGATATCGACGGGGAGAAGCCAGATATTCGAGAACGACATAATGAGAAAATGAGACTTCTTGTTCATAGGGCGCATAATCTTGATGTTCCACGGTAATAAGACATCCGCAGAGTTCTCGAAGTAGATCGGTGTCGTATTGATACTCCCGTGTACAAGTGTGATCCCCGGAGACGCCATTATCAATGGCGCCCAGTAGCGCGAGGCAGGGGATGTTGGTGCGATAAAATACTATGTCATGGAAGCAAATCCACCGCATAGCTAACTGAACAACAATCAAGTCTTCCTCGGGGATCATTTGAAAGATTCTGTCGTATACATCGTCCAACGTCTTTGGAAGATTCTTCAACTCCTTTCTGATGGCGGCGTTGGTCCCTCTCACTCTTCGGAGGGCATCAATTTGGCAAACTACCCAACGAAACCTGGCACCGTTATCAATTAGCAGTTCATTTTCAGATTAGGGAAGACTGTAAGACGTACATTCCCTTGGCGCCCCCACACAAGGCCTCCAATGTTTCATTTCGTAACTCTGGTGGCCAGTTCTTCATCTTGTCATGATTGTTCAGTCGAGCGTGGGTATACAGCCGTATATCAGCATCCAGAGAGGGATTCCGCATCGAGACTTCTGCTGAGATGGCTTGCATGGCTCTCTCAATATCCAGGTACTCGCGGCTAGTTGCCAACAGTCGGATTTTGGCAAACCTGTGATCTGTGGAAAGGTCCCGGAGAACCTTGAGAAGTTGGTTTCGCGGTTTACTCTCGTCAATGGCGTCAATCGTGATGAACACATGGTCGAACGATTCGAGAGCAGCTTCAAGGGCCGATAAAAGGCCCTCGGTGCTTGGCTGGCCCCCATGTTGGAACAGCTTCCAAAGACGCTCAGGAACCTGTTGCGCTTGTCGGCACAAGCGAGCCAAAACCCATTTGAGGAATGAAGCTGTTTCGTCTTGGTTGTTTCCGAAGTAACAGTAGTAGTAGATACTGATTGAACGCACATCACTGGAGCCAAGGGTCTCGCAATGCTCCTCAATATTTCCGATAAGCTGCGAAGCCAAGATTGTTTTGCCAGCTCCGGGAATCCCGTGGATCCAAAGGCATCGTATCTTCCCATCGAGGAACTTTGACCACTCTGGAAGGCGCGGCATCCAGTCACACGTCCCAGGTTCATGGTTTCTGCACGCTTGGTGGTGAACTACTGAGGGATCAATGTCTTTGAGCCACTTGTAAACCTCGTTCTGTTGAGACTCTGTCTTGTCTCAGCATCTTCTTGTGTGAAGTTGGCATTTGGCAAATTTCCGATCGTGACTTACCTGTCAGAAGTTTTTGGATGTTTCTGATGCCATGACTATACGTGCATACATCTGTCAGACTATGATACCCTAAAGCATTCCTCGACACTCTTCCTTTTTCGCTTCATCATGAAGATAAGGAGCGCAGATGGAGTGATAAAACTAGACTTACGCGGTACCCGTGGTGAGCGCAAAATTGATGGTGCCCTTATGTCGCGCGATGTCTTCCAGCAGCTTTCTGGCTTTTGTTTCCTTTAACGGCCAGGCCAAGGTTTCAAAGGCAACTTGGACACGCCGTCGTTTGGATTTACCATGAACTTGTACCTGATTCTGTTGAGAAGGGAGTAAGCCCAGCAGCTCGGTGATCGCCGTTCGACATCCTCCGATGGGTCCGGATGCCCCAGACCAGCCATCGAACATCGTGGACGGCCCATTATCGCATTTGAGTAGGAAGTCTACGTTCTCCAGGATTGTCTTCACAGCCGAAGTCTCGACCAGGACTTTCCGGATATCCGACGGGGCATCTTGGACGCCTTCGATGTAGTGTTTACAGACCGTGACTAGCCTGTCGGCGATCTGTACAGTAGCGAAAACACTCGCTACGAGACTGAAAGGATCCGCCATGATGTGATCGCCGGTCGCCAAGGCGTAGCATCAACTGCGAGAATAAAGACGAGGGAGACCTGGGTGATCTCAAAAAGGAGATGGGAATCAGGCTACGTGCGGGGGTTTATACATCCATGGAGTCTGCCTAACAACGATTGTGCCACAATCTTGCAGCTCCTAGCCCAATCATCGTTCTAGGGTCCGGTGTAACCTCAACATAAACATACACAAGCCAATGACATGGCGATCTGCTAGTGCAGACGGGCGAGAAAAACGCCTAATGATTCTTGATATCGGAGTGTAGGTACTTTTAGGTAGATAACAAGTAAGGTACAATGCTAATCGCTCACAAGTTGCCAGGATTTCTGGCGACAATGTCCATAAGCTCATCACGCTCCGGCAGCAGCCCCATCTTGTCCGGAGTTCTCTCATTCTGGAAGCCCTCGTCGGGACTCGCCCAGCTGTAGCCCTTCCAGACGCCCAGCGCCGGCCACATCTTCTGCTCCACCAGCGCCTTGAGCTTCTCGTACCTCGCGGTCGCCGCCGCGGCCTCGCCGCCCGCGACGAGCCCCTGCAGAACATGGTTCCAAGCCGCCACGGTCTGCTCCAGCTCGGCGGTGTTCGTCACGCCCATGACACTGCCACCGACGCGCAAACCGCTCTGCCCAGGCAGCTGAACGCCAAGACCTGCCAGCGCGCTGACGCGAGCGTACTCCTCCATCGACCAGTGGAGGGCGACGGTCTCGAGCCGCTCGCCGGCCTCGCTCGCTATCGTCGACAGCTGCCTGCAGGCCAAACGGAGCTCGTCCGGCGACGGGTGCCACGACGCGATGACGCCGGCTTTGCCCTCTGTGCCCTCGGAGCTCGAAGGGATGCCGGTCGACGTGAGCAGACCCATGCCCAGCATGCTGGCGTTGAGGACGACCTGCACGCCGGCGTTCCTGAACCTCCGCAGGGGGCTCCGGTCGTCGTTGTGGTCGGGCCCGGCCACGACCTCGGGCAGACCGAGCGTGGGGTTCTGGATGGTGAAGTGGCCGTAGCTCAGGACGGCGTCCAGCGGCTCGCCGGTCTCGGCCAGGATCATCTCGGCGAGGGTGCAGAGCACGTGGACGGGGAACCCGCTGATGCCGACGTAGCGGATCTTGCCCTCGTCGCGCAGCTGGCGCAGCGTCCGGACGGCGGCGAGGACCTCGGCCGGGGAGACGAACTCGACGTCGTGCATGTACACGAGGTCGAGGTACGCGGTGTTGAGGCGCTTGAGGGAGCGGAGGACGGAGTAGCGCACGTACGCCGGCGAGTAGTCGAACTCGTCGCCGGCGATGCGGCCGGCCTTGGTCACCAGGACGTAGGCCTCCCTGGGGATGTTGGTCGCCGCGGCGTGCGCGGCCAGCGCGTCGCCGAGCAGGACCTCCGAGGGGCCGTAGTACGGCGACGTGTCGAAGCCGTTGACGCCGAGCTCGAGCGCCCTCGAGACGATTTGCCGGTACGGCATCTGCAGCGGGTCCTTGACGTGCTGGGTGTTGAATGTTGCCGTGCCTAAGAACAGCGGCGGGAGGACGGCGGCGACGGGCGGCCGGGTGGCCGGGTTGGGGGTTGTTGTGGTGGTCATGATTTTACGGGGGGGAAAGATGGTCATCTAATCTGAAGAAAAAAAAGACAAGATAATATGAGAAAAGAGATGGTTCGATGATGGGGTTGCTTGAGACTGACGGAGGGAAAGGGGGCAGATCCTCGGGAAACGTCTAGTCTTAAAATGAAAGTGAAGGAGGTCTGAAGTGTTTGTTCGCTGATATTGGAGGATCGCAACCAGACTCGGCCCAGAAGTATGGTCTAAAAAGCCGAAACTGGGGTCTGTGAGACTCTTCCAGCAAGGAGCAGCAATATGATTTGAAGCATGGTCGGTATTCTGGGCACCTCTTGCGGCACCTCTCTCTCTCTCTCTTTGCCAAACGTACCTGGAACCCGCGAGCGTGGACTCGGGCCTGACCGTGTCGGTTACTAAGGACCCTGTCATCTACCACGAGCCACTTATCTTGTCAACACGTTACTTGCTCTATACGAATCTCTCTTACGTGCGTGGGGGGCGTTGCATGGGCTCCTGGCGGGTGGGCTTCCAGCCAAGGTTTGGACGTCTAAACTATACAGAGTATCAAAGTCGATATGGGACGACTTGCACATGTGTTCTCCCGCCCCAAACTGACCCCAAACTACGCCGAGGTGGGATGGCTGACAGCGCCGATAGTTGTGAAAGGGGACTGTGGGTGCGGTGCTGTGCTAACCTCCCAGGATGATGGGACCCTTGCATCGCAATCTATCTCGTACCGGCCCTCGCCGGTTCGGCATAAGTGGCGGGGGCCCCCGATTCGTACATCCATGCATCCATGTCCATCTGAGACTTCCCGTTTCAAGCCGCCGGTCCTTGACTCGTTCGGGCCACAGCACAGAGCAGAGAGACTGTGAGAGCCGCCCTGGCTAGTCTGTCGGCCCGGAATGCCAGCTGTGCCCATCCGCTACGGGACGCTAAACTAGTCTTGTAATATAATCCGTTGCTAGCCTCAAATTCTCAGAGGCGCGCGTTTTCAGAGTTGGTTACGTCGTCCAAACTCCCAGGTTTCCTCATAATCCCATTTCCATCGTGTGGTACCTTTGGAGCCTTTTCTTTTATCCCTCGCTCAAACTTCGCATCGTAATTGCTATTGAAAAAAGGGAAAAGGAAAAGAAGCTTCCGTCTCGCCGGCCCGAGATGTCTTCCGTTGCATCGCTGGACCCGCGCGTGCGCGGCATCATCGATGCCGCCGCCGATGACGGCGTTCCCTTCCGGGCGAAGACGGCGCACTTCCACGCCACGTGGGCGCGCACCTTTGCCTCGATGCCGGAGCTCTACATCCAGCCGCAGTCGCAGCAGGAGGTCGAGAAGGCCGTCCGGCTCGCCCGCCGGTGCCGGCGCCGCCTCACCACCGTCGGCCACGCCCACTCGCCCTCAGACCTGACGTGCACGAGTAACTGGCTGGTGAACCTAGACGGATTCAAGAAGGTCTTGTCCGTCGACAGTAAGCATAGACCCTCCTCATTGCAGCCGCGCAGTTACGATCACATGCTGATGCTCACTCCTTCACAGAAGAGACCGGACTGGTCGTCATGCAGGCCGGCATCCGCCTCTGGCAGCTCACGGAGGAGCTGAACAAGCACGGCCTCTCGTTTCCCGTACTGGGAAGCGTCAATGAGCAGACCATCGCCGGCGTCATCAGCACGGGCACCCGGGGCAGTACCCTGAAGTACGGCCTGCTCTCCGAGGCCGTCATGTCCCTCAAGATCGTGCTGGCCAACGGCGAGACGGTGGCGTGTTCCCCCACGGAAAACACAGACCTCTTCCGCGGCGCCCTGCTGTCGCTCGGCGCCCTCGGCATCATCACCGAGGTCAGCTTCCGGGCCGTGCCGGCGTTCAGCCTGAGGTGGCAGCAGACCATCCAGGCGGACAGCATCATGCTCGATTGCTGGAAGCAGAACAACAAGCTGTGGACCCAGTCCGACTTTGTCCGCGTGTGGTGGCTGCCGTATACCAGACGAGCGGTAGTCTGGAGGGCCGACGTCGTTACCAAGGAGGACCTCGAGTCTGGCAGGGAGAAGAACCGAGATCCGCCGGTCGGCTACTACGATGGGTCTCTCGGTTATCACATATACCACAACCTACTTTACCTGTCACGTTACATCCCACGCATCCTGCCCTGGGTTGAATGGTCAGTTTAGAATGAAACCCCTGGAACGTGACACGACACACCTCCGACGGAAGAATGCCAGCTGACAGCCCTCAGGTTCGTGTTCGGCATGCAGTACGGCTTCAGCGACGGCTACACGTCGACCGCTGTCCAGCCCATGGACAAGGCGCTGTGGATGAATTGCCTGTACAGTCAGTACGTGAACGAGTGGGCTATCCCGCTCCACCGCGGCCCCGAGGCCCTGATGCGCCTCGGGTCCTGGCTCAACAGGCTGCAGCCGGGAGACCCGTACTACGTCGACCACGGCATCCCCTACTCGGCCGAGGGCCTCTACGTGCACTCGCCCGTCGAGGTGCGCGTGTGCGACGCGACCGTCCAGACCAGCGCCGAGAAGGGCAACCGGCCGTTCCTCGACAGCACCGTCAAGGACGGCCCGACGCTGAACCTCAACGCCACCATGTACCGGCCGTACGACCTCGACCCCCCGGGCCTGCGTCGCTGGTTCCAGGGCTTCGAGTGGCTGATGCGCGACCTGGGCGGCAAGCCGCACTGGGCCAAGAACTTTGACGTTAAGAACGAGGAGTTTGCCGAGTGGTACGGCGACGACATGGTGCGGTGGCGCCGGGTCCGCGACGAGGTCGACCCCGACGGCCTCTTCGTCGGCCCCTGGCACCGCCAGTTTGTCCTGGACCCCAGCACCCCCCCGCTCCCGTTCGAGGAGGTCGAGAAGACGAGGCACGATGCCGGCAAGGGGGTCACTGTGTACGGCGCTCGTGCGTCGCTTGACGACGTCGACGAGGCCGAGAAGGCGTGAAGTAATGTCACATCGTGGAAATTAGGCTACACAGCTAGCTAGTCTTGTTACGGGGGAACGGCATAGGCAGTTAGACAATCAACAAGCGTGCATCTTTGAGTTTGTCCAAAACATGTCCCACTCCAAGCAAGGGGGGGGAGAGAATGAATGTTGCCCTGATGCCGATTGCCATTGTTTGTGGGCAGGATAGACGTCACTTTTCCAGCAAATACATCATGATCGCCGCTCTCGACGTCTCACATGGTTCGGGATGTAGGGAATCTGGCTAGCCGCGGTCACGGTGTTTGCGTTTTCCACTCCCGTTGCTACCGGCCGCAAAAGATGCCCGAATCTTGGGAGGCTTTTTTTCCCTTTCCTATTCTGGTATAATCGCAAACAGAACACACGGGCATGCGACTCGAGGTTACAGCTTTCGCCTTGGGAAGTTGCCAATTTTGAATCTCGGAGAAGTTGAGGCCAGCTTGGCAAAATGGCACACGGTGATACTTCACGCCGCGGCAGAGCGGCAGAACCGAAACCCCTGCGCGTTCTTCTGATCGTCGCGGTGTAACCTGGCGAGGCAAAAGACCCCATGTCCCCTCTCGGAACCGCCGTCGCTGAGCTCTCCGGGCTTCGAGAAGGCGGGTTGGAAGAAGGTAAAAAGGCGACACCGATCATAACAATAAGATATCAAGTAAGACGGGGTGGAAGAGCCGGGGGATGGGGGCTGATGCTTCACGTCACACCCAAGTCCGCGGGATGCGGAGAGACAGGCTGAGTGTGGGGGTTTGCTCAGGTTTGATGAGCACTCAAGTCAATGCCTCTCGTACGCTCCTCGTCAAAACAACGCCTGTAGGGCTGCTTTTATAGCCGCAGAGCTAAATTCAGAATCCCGGACGCGAGCTATATCTCATCGTTTATTATCTGTGCCACCGAGGCTTATCGGTCTCGGGCACCCACATGCACGCGCGACATGACACATATAGGCTCCCACAGCTACTATGTGTGTCAACCTTAATGATATTTACAGGGAATTAAGTAATCTGTATTTTTGGGCAGCGTACGGCTGTACCGGCCTGTACTGGCTGGCCCGGCAGAGCGGCACAGCGAAGATACCGGTACTCAATGGTTCTTTAGTTTCTGTTTTGTGGATTCGAACGCCAGGCTGGAGTATTTGGTTGATGTATCAATTACTTACAATTCTTTCTTTAGCGACATTCTCTCATGCCAGTGGGAACACAACAAGCGAAACCTCTAATTGGTCCTTCTGGAAGCGTGTGCATGAAGATCCGGCTGCTGGGCACCGGAATCTTCCGTGCTGGTACCAAAGGCTTAGCGCCCACGTCTACCGCCATTCCCTTCATGGCAGGTCGATACGAACTTGGACAGATTATACAGGACCAGTGGGCGGAAAAGCTTGGTATCGACCAAGCAACCAGCGTTAGCGGTACTTTGGGTTGATGATGACAGGCCGAATCGATGACTGGAGCCCGATGCCGACGCATCCCATCCCCCAGCTACGGTGTAACTAAGAAGCCCCCCCTTTGTGAATGCGCGCGCCCGGCAGCTCGGGCCAAGATGCGACGTAGTATGGAACGCAATAATATGCCTGTACGCATACGCATGCCAGAACACCTATGGAAACTGCTCGGGAGCCAATGGTAGATACTGGCGCACCCCACGAGGCTCCCCTGCCGCCTCAGAAAGTCAGACCGAGGGCCCAATAACTTGGTATCCTTCTGGAAGCCCTTGGTTTTCCCAGCGATAGCGATGCCCAAGTTCCCACCGCCCACATGCCGAGTTCCCTGTTTTCGGCGAGGGTGGGGGTTCGCACTGCATCGAGCAGCGTATAGTATGATTGACTGGAACTTTACAACTGCCGCCCCGACCTTATCAAAACCTTAAGAGCCTACTGCTACTCCTACCACGCCAGATGATCCGAATACCGAGTGAGGATCAAGACGGTGGATCATGGCGTTGCGGCCGTTTTGGTCGCAAGGGGTAGAACACCTGTGGGCAGGGCTTACGCGGTCTGTCCGAAAGGTGACATGGCTCGGTGAGGAGAGCATGCCAGAGAGGGGGGGCACGCATTCCACTTCTTGTGTTTCCGACGAGACCCGTCAGAAGCTGTGAGAAATTGTCAAGTCTTCAGAAGGTGTTCCAACCTCTAGCACGCACTTGATGCTGCGCTACGTTCGGCTTCTACCGCCCGGAGCAGACTAGCCGGGCCGATCCAAGATTGGCTTTGGGGCCCGAGACGGAGTAGTGCCCGACGCCCCGAAATTGGGAGGACGCACGAGACCCACGGACACGGCAGGTAGCTGCTGTGAGAACTGAGAGCTGACGGGCGAGAAAGATGACGAGAGGGTCATGATGCGGCCAGGGAGCGGCACAACGGGTGGCAGGAAGCAGGGTATGGCCTAGGGGCCCGCGTGCCGTGTAAGAGGGGGGGAGGGGGGCCGTGGCCCTTGGGGGAGGGAATACATCATCTGCCACGGGTGGCTGTCAGGAAACGCCATTTGAGCCTTGCTGACTGCTCCATAAGTCCACTTCTGCTTGTACTTGTAAGGCCTCACTCTGTATCATTGAGGTCTCATTGCGTGTAGAGGACCAAGACGACCAAGTGAGGTGAGGCCCGACTTGAGGCTTGTTTCAGCTGCTCACCGCACGCCGAAGACGGGCGGCCGAGGTACGGGCGGTGCGGCCGCCATCTCGCCGAACATGTCGTCCCGTCCAGCATTGATAGCGTTTAGCAATCCGCGATACATGTTTCGGCCGGCAGATGGCTTCGGCTCTTTGTCTCACTTCCGCCTGGAGTGGCGGTCCGCCCTACACCCCCGGTGGTGCCTCTTCGCCGATGCAAACTCGCCACAGGCGGGCCACGCAGGGAGAAAGGCAAACAGCAGCATTGGCAAAGTAGCAATTACAGAGAGCCATGTTTGCTGCAAATGCAAACGAGGGCGACCAACGACGTCAAAGTTGCGGAAATACGTTCCAGCGGTCATCTACTGTGTATGATCAAAGGTTTGGCCCCCCGCCCCCTCTCCAAGAAGGTTTACATTCCACAAAGGCCAAGATGCTAGGAACTTTGAATAAACATCGCAGCAAACCAAAAAAAGATGGTCATAAATTAACGTTGTGTCCCAGCCAAGACTTGCCAAGCCGCAGCACCGAGGATCGTAATCGGGGGAAGGGAAGGGGTGTGTTTGTGAATGCACGACGTACATGGTGGCATGACTGGTGTGTGTGTAGACACAGATATGTGTAAAGTTCGTATCGGTCCAGGCCCTGCAACTATCACTATTACGAATGTAGCAGTGGTGTCCGCGTCTGGCTGGCCTACCACAAACATATACACCACACCGACGATCAACTGCGGCGGCAACAATACCTAATAGAGGGCAGATACCCCGTCTTGACTGTCGGGGCGCATCAATCAAGGGTTCCCTGGTGCCGGGTTCAGGCCTGCACAGACAGCCCCCCCCCCCCCCCCCTCTCGACCAGAGGGTCGGGTCCTGTCAAGTCTCCCCCCAAAGCCCAAGACAGACCCCCTGGACCACGACCAATCTGCTTACGGTATAGGTACTATGTAGAATGGCGGTCGATCGGGGAGAACAGAGACAGGGGCTTGAAACTGAACTCTTCGCGCCCGCTCCCCGAGCTTACGCAGTAGTCGTGCTACGTACTGAGTGGTATTGTATTTCTCTCCTGTGTGGCTGGTAAAGCAAAACTGCCAGGTAAACAAGGCTCTGCCATACCCAGCTTTCTAGGCGTTCATCTATAGGGCAAAGCTGCCAAGTTGCCAAGATACACAGTTCAGATCACGACATGATCGAACCCTCTCTCCCACTACACGTGAGCCCCTGTGTTCGTCCACTTCCCAAATCGGGCCCCTCCCCGAGGGCCGAATTAGGCTCCAGAGTGCTGTTTCAAACGAGCGGTTGAGCCTTTTAGCAGAAGAACAGATGAAATTGACCCATCAACGTCGTGTCGTCTCGTCTCTTGGTGCGACTGCGATTGGGTTGCAACGTCCACCAGCCTAACGGATCGAAACGACAACCTTTCCAGCCACCGGAGAAAAGAGAAGAAGAGGATCGAATGAGGGTCAAGAGAGTTTCTGTATTGCAGAGATTGGACGAGGGCAACGCAGACGTGACTCGGAACTTTTCATGTCTGGGATGGTACGCAGCCAGTTTCCGTCCTCCTCGACTCGTGATAATTAAGCCGCATGCACTGCATACTAGCCCAGAGTCTACTTAGTATTAAAACACGGATTTAAAGTAAGACCGCAAAGTTATAACAATGACACACTAACTTAGTTATAAAATAAAAAAAATAAAAAAAAATAAAAAAAAAGCACAGTATGAGTATTATGCCCAATAATCCACACAATGGAATAGGCGCCTATCTAGTATCTATCTAGTATATCTCCAACATGTTGTGCCTCTTGGCAAGAAGCCGCAGCACCAGCTGTTTGTCGACCGTAACGTGCATCTAGACTGGTAATTCAATTAAGAATTAACAACATCTACAGGGAGGTACCGGGCTAATGGACATGAGAGTTTGCTCTAAACTTGTCGAGTTGGGCCTAAATCGAGTGACTCTCTTTTCGTCCTCTTATTATTCCGCGTGAGGCGGAGATGAAGGAAGTTTGGAGCAAATGGACCAAGACCAGCCGCCCCTTGCCTGCATCTCAGGGCACGGCAGATAACCCAGAGCGTGGCAAGCAAGCCACCGGGGAACTCTGCCCACGATCCCCTTGCCGGTTGTGCACATCGTTCCTGACGGATGAGGCCATGTGCCTGGCCTGCCAAGGCAGTTTTGATAACAACATGGCGGGACAAGGGCAGCCGGCCGTTGACCCGACCTCCCCTGTCATCTTGCATGTTGCTTGTATGGACAGGATGTCGGGTGCACGACCCTCCTCCTCGCGTCAGGTTGCTATTGGGACAAGGGGTCTGCAAAGATAATGTGGGCTATTTCG
>JASUDE010000071.1:47713-92778 GCA_034509685.1 Colletotrichum cereale | reverse complement strand
GGGCTATTTCGAGACCAAAACTTCGTAACCCGCCCCCCCCCCCCCCCCCCCTCCCTCCCCCCTCCGGAGCCAAGCAGCCATGTCCAGAGTAAATGAAAGGCTTCACTAGGCCTCCCTACCCGGTAGAGGGACGGCATGGTTCACCTTGCAACAGACCCGTCCATTTTGGGCCACAGACAGAATGCCAACATCACAACTTTTTACTTGACGGCAGATCGCCCATGATAGGCTCGAACCGGGGGGGCCCCTGTACACCAAATTGGGTCTCCGCTTGACACCGAACGACAGGCTCCTCTAGCAGTATACCATTACTTGGGTCTATACACTAGAGATATCGGGAGTCGAGGCAATCGACTAAGGTGCTTCTTTGATCAGTATTAAAGAGCGGATCTCCTCACCCCTCTCCCATCAAAGTTCATCATCAATCAACAGGGTCACCGGCTTCACTCTACCACCACACTTCACTTCTTCTTCTCCTTCTTCTTCTTCTTCTTCTTCAACAAGAATCAACTGGGTTGGTCAACTGATCTGAGCAGGACTCACTTTGCTGCTTCACTTGAACAATCAAACCAAAGACAAAGTCTCTTTTTTACTCCCCTTCTCACCACCACAACCTACCTCCCTTCACAATGGCCCCTCCCCGCTCTGGATCTGCCGTCGGCACGCGCACCCGTGGCCCGGTCGAGCTCAACGTCAACCTCGCAAAGACCTACGAGATCCGCGGCCCCAAGTCGCCCATGCCCAGGTCTCCGCTCCGGGATACTTCATCCCACGACGATCGTGGCGTCCGCGCCTTGTACGAGGACCGCCTCGACGGCGCCCTCCACGTCCTCCGCACCGAGGCCAACGCCCTCATGGCCCTGACCCAGCTGTACTCGTCCGAGCGCGTCTGCCGCGACGGCTTCTACCGCTCCATCGAGGCCCTCTCCCGCCACCGCGACCACCGCGGCAAGGTCGTCTTCATCGGCGTCGGCAAGTCGGGCTGGATCGCAAAGAAGCTCACCGCCACCTTCAGTAGCCTGGGCCTCCCCGCCGTCTTCCTCCACCCCACCGAGGCTCTGCACGGCGACCTCGGCATCGTCGGAGAGCACGACACCCTCATCATGATCACCTTCTCCGGAAGAACCCCCGAGCTCATGCTCCTACTCCCTCACCTCAACAAGAAGTGCCCCCTCATCCTCCTCACCTCGCCCACCACCATGGAGACGTGCGAGATCGCCAAGCAGCGGCCCGACCTCATCCTCCTGCCCGCTCCCATCCCCGAGTCGGAGAAGGACACGTTCGGCGTGTCTGCCCCGACGACGTCGACGACCATGGCCATCGCCGTCGGTGATGCCCTCGCATACGTCGCCTCCAAGGAAATGTACCCTTCGGTGTCAGCCGTCTTCGCGAAGAACCATCCCGGCGGCGCCATCGGCCAGGCGTTCAAGGCCAAATAAACAGTTTTCGCCCCCGTGTCGTTTTCGCTTGCTGCTTTCATTTTTTCACTTCTCAGAGGCGTGTCGTCGCCGCCTGGTACAGAACCTTCTTGAACATAGGGTGCAGAGCTGTTATTGCTCATAGTGGTGTCCGATCTTCATTGTACATATCTTGTTCGGACTGAGTGTTATTTGTCGCATTGAGCGGGTTTCTTTTGCGTTTTTCTAATAGATATCTATCTCTTCAACCGTTCGATACCACAAAAAATTGAAACTTTTGACACTATCTTGAACCGTCTTTTAAACAGTAAAGAGCAGCTGCAAACTACTTCCAGTGATGCTGTCCCGCAGTCACCTTAGGACGCAATTACCAGCTATCATGTTCACACCTCTTAAGTGCTGTGCAGAGTTGACATGTAAACGAGGCCACTCGGAATAAATTCATGCCCAGATTCGTAAACATGAAACTCACTCAACCTTGCCAAATTGGATCTCTTCTCATTTTCTGGGACAAGCAATTCTACGCAGTCCAGATAGATTGGGATGGGACATTGTGATTGCCGCCACCCTAATGCGGCATGTCAGTTAACCTGTCTCGTATTAACGGGCAGGAGACTCACTCCTGTGTCTTTCTCTTCTCGTCCAGGTATGTAATTGCGCCTGCCCGTCCGCTTTCTTTTTCCCTGCAAACGTATTGTACCAACCGACAATATCTGCCGCAGAAGACGCGACGTTCTCGGCTCATCCGCGCTCCCCCCCCAGCCCGCTGCCGTGCCACGCTGCCGATTACCGAACATGGAACCCCCCTCGAGTCTCATGAGAACCTCAGACACCTGGTTTACGTGTGCAGGACGTGCGGCTGGCCAGGCCGAGGGACAAACCGACTGATTCACATTATCATCAGCAGGAACACAAGACTTGGCAACTTGGCATCTTTGCCCGCATCTTTCATGGGGCTGTTTTGACTATCCGCTGCAGGTGTCCAGAAGGGACACAACCTGCAGTCCCTCCTCGTATGCCGTCCGGCCCCCCCACATGTAGAAACCTGTATTCTCTCGCCTTATCGCTGGCAAGCAGTCCCATGTCGTATCACAGCACCCCCCTGCAACATGATCGCCCGTGCATGCACAGGAATCTTTGTGTGCGCCGCACCAGGAGCTGGAAGGGGTGGGAGGGGGGGCTCCCTGGCCTGGCCAGAAACCCCTGCCAGCATCGCATGGATTCGATCAGACGGGTCCACCACATATCGGACGGAAGCCCTTAAAACAGTTTCTTACATAGTGCGATAATAGCAAACGCGGCACCTGGATATAAATCGCTGCGGCCGGGATCTATACTGGTATGCCGCCCCCCCACCCTTCCACAGGCTTTGCTGCGGTCGCGCGGCGGGACCGTGTTGCTTTGGTTGATTCAGGAGTCCTCAGAGAAATTAAGTCTGGCTGGGCCATCGCTGCGTTTCCAGTCGATCCCCAATCCTAGGGTCCCCGGCTGGAGGACCAGCTCATCAACACACACCCCTCCCCGGGCTGGTGGCGGTTATGATAGCGCGTGCCATGTTTGGGGGCTTCGCTGGGACTTAGACGTCGACGTCAATCAACAGAGGCAAGCATGGCACAGGAAACCGAAATGAGGTGGCTCTAGCCCCTTACACCTTGCTGTTCTGTCAGGGTCGGCCCCTTCGTCCTCAGACGGGCTTGTCTCCCCGGCCTCTGCAGTTATCACTAACTGAGGCCCGTCGTCGACCGATCTTTCTCTTCCCAACTCACACCGCTGGGCACCATCAGTATGCACCATCAACATGTCGTCCATGTTGCAAGTACCTGATCCCGCCAGGCTACACCTTTTCCCTTCGACCGGGCAGAAGCACACCGGATATGTGCCTCTCCCACCTATTCCTCCTCCTCCGCCGCCGGGTCGGCATTCCCTCATCAACCCCAGAAGCTCATGGATGCGAAGGAGCCAGCGCTACCCGCCGCCCCCTCTCAACAGGATCTCTCGTGTCCAACGCCTGAGCCGGCTCTCATACTACCCCGTCGCCAACGAGTACATCAACGGCGTCTTCAACGAGAAGACGACGCTGCCGCCGCGATGGTCCTTTTACGTGCCCGACTTTGACTTCGACGTCAAGGAGTTTGAGAAAGAGGAGCACCCCGAGGACGAGGACGACGAGCCCACGGTGCTGAAGGCCTTCCGCGTCGACTTCTGGGACGGAGACCCGGACGACCCCAAGAACTGGTCGACTGCCTACCGCATCCTCGTTGTCGGCATGTTCGCTCTGACGACGCTGGCGACCGGCATCTACTCTACCGCCTACTCAAGTGGCATCTCCCAAATGTCCAAGGAGCTTAACGTCACCAACCCTTCACTGCCTCTGCTTGGCATTTCTCTCTACCTGGTGGGCCTTGCTCTCGGGGCCCTCATCATGGCGCCGCTGAGTGAGACCTTTGGAAGAAGACCGATGTACATCGGCGGCCTTAGCGTGTTCCTCGGGCTGATCCCGGTTGCTGCCCTCGCGACTGACTTCACCACGATCATTGTTGCGCGTTTCTTGGGGTAAGCTGCTTCCTTATCCAATCCCTCGAATGGTATAAACTAACAAAGAGCGTAGTGCTGTTGCCGGTAGCGTAATGCTTTCAAACGTCGGCGGGTCCATCATGGACATCACCAACCCCAAATATCTTCCCCTCGCCATGTCCGTATACTCTTTCGGTCCTCTCAATGGCCCTGTCTTAGGACCGCTCATGGTAAGGAACTGTCCCCAAAAATTATATGACTTTCCTCTAACAGCTCCGACAGGGCGGATTCTTGGTCGAGGCATATGGCTGGAGATCACTTAACTGGATGTCTTTGATCTCCACAGCCGTTGGGGCGCTCTTCATCATGACCGTTCCCGAAACATACAGACCCACACTTCTCCGGAAGAAGGCTGCTCTGAAACGGAAAACTGAGGAAGATCACCGGTACTGGTCCGACTTCGACGACACGGTGCCCATCTTCCGCAGAATCAGGACCGCCGTCTCCCGGCCTTTCATCCTCTCATTCACCGAGCCGGTCCTCATGTTCTGGAACATTTACATTTCCGTCATCTACGCCATCGTCCAGCTGGCGTACGTCGCCTTTCCTATCGTATATCAGACCGAGCGCGGCTGGACCACCGCCATTTCCGGACTGGCCTTCATCGGAGTCTTTGTCGGCATCGCCCTGGTCCTCGCCACAGAGCCGCTGCTGCGGAAGCTGGTGAACAGGCAGCCGAAGAACCCGGAGACTGGCCAGCCGGAACCCGAGGCCACCGTCCTTCTCATCTGCATCGGCGCAGTGCTCGAGCCGATCGGCCAGCTCTCGTTCGCCCTCACGTCCCTACCCATTGAAATCCCCTTTTACTGGAGCGTCTTGTCCGGCGTCCCCTTTGGATACGGTTTCGGTCTCGTTTTCATCTACGGAACCAGTTACATCTCCAAAGTCTTTGGCATGTACGCCACGTCCGCGTCTGCGGGAAACCTTGTGTTCAGATCCATCTTGGGCGCCGTGCTGGTGCTGGTGGGCAAGAGCATGTACGCCGCCCTGACGCCGCGTATTGCGGGCATCGCCGTCGGCGTCGCCGAGGTCGTGCTCATGCCGGTGCCTTTTATTTTCTTCAAATGGGGCAAGAAAATTCGGCAGAAGAGCAAACTCATTCGGACGTTGGAGGACCAAGCCAAGAAGATGGCATGATATTCCCTCTGTTACTGCGGTTAAACTGGACGATACCCTTTCCCATGTCGATTACTGCACCGTGGAACAGTCACATTCTTGTAGATTAAATTTTTCTTATACCCGTAATTATAACTTTAAACTCGGACTCGAGCTATCATCACTACAAGCGTCCTACTCTCTGCGCAGTATACAAGTTGAACTTGAAGATCAACTGACCAAATGAGTTTTCAGGTTCATAAAAGCTGCGGTGACTACAACAGCTTGTGATGTCACTCCTTTGGTTGTCAGATTTATCATTACGGTGGCGATAGGGTCTTTATCAAGGGAACACTCTGGGGTATTGTATTCTCCCTAATACGGCAGTATGTTTGTGTCACGATATATAAGGCGTTAGTTACTGCCATATAACTAACGGCGTCGTTTTGTTACGTGACAGTTATGAGCCCAGCTTCTACCCGCTGTTATGCCACAACGGTATAGTCAGTAACTAAGCTTTGTCTCAAACACCATGGGTTTAATTCCCATAATCATCATGAGAGGATGAGGACTCCTGGGAATAACTTAGTCAACGGGAGAGCGCACGGTCTACGCCACCTATCACCATTAGGTCTCCTACAACAAAGAGTGTCAGATCTGACTGAGGTCAAATCTGGGGGGGGGGGGGGGTTTGTCATGATACAGAAGGCGTTAGTTACTGCTATGTAACTAACGACGTCGTTTTGTTACGTGACAGTTCGCCTCCTGTTATGGGGCGGTCAGCGAAATTGCCTAACTATTGTATCAATCCCATGCTGAATCACCGATGTCAAGTTCCTAGCACTCCCTTTCGTTAAGGTAGACCACTACATACTGCCTGTCTCCAGCGGCCGGGAGGTTACGGACCACTTTCCGGAGGCCATAATGACTACCCTCCATATGTCTGATGTTAGTGATTCGCCCCTTGACGAGCCAGCTTTTGAAGAGTTATTTACGGTTTCCTGGACGTGGATATTCGGCCGGACGTCCAGCACTGTCACAGATCTTGACCCGTGCCAAGTGAAGGCGGTCCACCAGCACTACGCCGCTGCGGCCTCACCTGCTTGCCAAACGAGGGCGTCTCATGACGTCGACTTGATGCTTGCAACCCGAGGAGTTCCGCGGGTTGCTTCAGAGTCGGATCGTGCGACACCAGAATCAAGCGCGTCTTAGTACAGTAATAACAGCCCCGGCACGACGCCCGAAAGATCGGATCGAACGTGTGTGTGTATGTGCATTCAGAGACCCCAATCAAATCCCCCCAGTCGGCGGCGATGGCGTAATGTTTTGTGTAAAGTAAGACCACTTTGAAAATCTGGGACCGTGCTTACATGATATATCGCCCCAGCATATAATCTGATGCTCAGAGAGCTCGATACCGCCGAGATCCTCGCCTGGTTTCGGCTTCTCTTCTGCGATGGGCCAATCGCTCGACATGGCGACGTGCCGAATGGAAATGCAACAGCAGACCATGCGCCACGTATAGTGTGGCTCATCGGCTAATTTTACGCATGGTATTTTTGGTAGCTCAAACCTGGGGAAGATCATTCTACCTAGCAGTCACTGGTGAGACCCCTGCAAGCTCTCAACATAGCCTTTTCTACTGGGCATTATGGAAATAGCACATCTAGTACTCTGTACAGAACCTCGGACTGTAGCTAGAGGCTATAACAACTAGAGTCATAACATGTTCATGTACCTAAATCGTTGAGATATGTCAAAGACCTGTGGTCGGGTTAGGTGTTACAGCACCGATAAGACGCAGTGCTGTGCCATGCTGTTACCGACCAGTATGTCTGGCAACGATGCCACTGTACCCTCCCCTCCTTGCCCTGGTCAAGCCATCATACCTAACACGAAACTGCTGTGGGGCGTCACCTCATCTGTGCACACATGTCAGTCTGAAACGGCCGAATAACCCGCTTACCCATGTCGGCTCGCGAGGACGACGGGATGACATGGCCGACATTCTAATCGGGATCTCGATGGACGGGCAGCAACCGTTCACTGTCACCCTGCCAAACATGGCAACTATACCAGGTGCTGGGATGCGCCACATACGCCACACCGCAGCCTGAGTGCTTCTCGGCTATAGCCAGGGCGGAAAGTCAAGATGAATGCAGCAAATGACATCGAATATCACAGAGTGGTCAGAATCTTAGATTGAATTCTCATGGGCGAGGCAATAGATATACTGTGAGTCTCAGGCTATCTCCAAGTTCTCTCTACACACAGTGGGCATGTAGTTCCGTGCAAAAGCTTTCCGTGCATGTACGCTAAGAAGACGCCACGGGGCAGTTGATCGAACATGACTTTAACCAAACTTGCACCTTCAATGCATTATCGACGACATCGAGTGCATACTGAGCCCATCTGAGGGAAGGCAGGCTGGAAGGAGAGAACAAAGTGTACTTCCAACGATAATGAACGCCATCTACGTAGGTTGACCGTCGGAACAGTGCAACCATTTGACGCGAATTGGTCAGTGATAATGTAGACTGTAAGTCCGACCAAACCAATGAGGTCTTGGACTGGTGCTCAAGTTGTACTAGCTCGTACGCCCCCAAAGATCACTGCATTCTGGTTCGAAGACCCCGCACAGGAGGCTTGATGCTATGCTGCCGACCATATCGGGTTTATTAATTACTGACTAGGCGCTAGACGTAATCAGATCGCCTACATGTCAGCACTAAAGATCCTGCTCCTTCTTGATCAGCGGTGTTGTGACCCTGGTTGAGCTGTACATATACTCGGACGTACCTCCCCACCTCCGAAAAGACGACCTGTTCTCATCACCACCGACCGTTTTGGTACACGATAAGTCGCCTACACAGAGAACGGGAAAACAACAAACACTGGCCATGGACCGCGCAAAGCTCATCGATACGCTTGCCTCGGCGCAGGAGTCGCCGGAGAGGCCGATCTTGACTCTCGTAAACGGCGACAACACATGGCTCATTTCCGTCCCCCGGCCCGCCGGCACGAAGGGCAAGGCTTTCTACCACCTTCTCGTCGATCCTTGGCTCAAAGGGTACGCTGAACTCTTTTCCCGCTGGGTCATTCGCTTGCAACTCAGGGAGAAACCGGCACTCGATAGCATTGAGGCCGTCGAAGACTGGATCCAGCAGATTGAAACGGCTTGCGGGACAAGGGACGGAGACCACGGGCGGTGGCTCGATGCTGTTCTTGTCACGCACCCCAATCTCGATCACCTGCACCCGCCGACGCTGCGCACTGTCGACCCATCGACGCAAGTCCTTGCTGTGGGGGACGCGGCGACGATTATATCGGCAATGGGCCACTTCGAGAACATCACCGTCGTGCCGGATTTCGTCCGCGGTGAGAAGTGGCCGGCCACGCCCGAGATGCCCGAATCGTTAGCAATCTTCCGGCTCCGGAGCGAGGGCGACAAATACACAAACCTGTGCCACGCCGTAATCATCGGCATCCCGACCGAAGATGGGAAAATGGAAGCGATCGTGTACACCCCGCACGGCGTGGAACCCGAGACGGTGGAAGCCGCGAAGAACGCGAACCCGGATGCCAGTTTTCTGGCGATGCTGCACCCGCTCAATAAGTGCGGCAGCCTGGGCGTCGTCTCGAGGGGGGTCGCGGAGGGGCTGAGGATCGAACGAGAGAACTCCGTCCGTCACTGGGTGAACACGCATGATGACAACATCGAGTACTCGGGGATTGTGTCCTATCTTATGCAATTCGGGCGCAGCACGTTGGAACAGGGCCTCGAGCAAGAAGCCAGGGAAAAGGGCGGGGAACAACGGAGACCCAACTATGTGGTGGTAGGAAATGGCGGAAGTCACATCTTGACTTGAGAAGACGGTATTATATAGTTCGAAACTCTTTGGTTACCGTTGGGCCCTGCCAGGGAAGAGTGTTGCGTTAACGGCGTATATAAATTCCAAGACACACAGTCCAAGACCCTCTCAATGCTGGACGAAACAAGGCCTATGAACAAAAAAGCGAAGTTTGGACACGATGCAAAAGAATCTCCTCGACGGGGAATTGAACCCCGGTCCCCTGCGAATCGTATGAATGACAAGCAGATATCCTCACCACTAGACTATCGGGGAATTGTGGATGTGTTCATCCAGTGATAGTTGGTTGGGTGGGTGTGAGAGCATCCCATCTATAAAGTCTCGGGATTTGTTGTTGGAGACGGCTGTCGAGTGAACCCACCGATTAGCCAGCAAACAAACCCGACATCTCGCGAACACACGTACTTTGGTGCCAGAAAAGTGGACAAATTGTGTCTTGTCTTTTCCTAAGATATGTGATTCCGGAAAAGAGTCGACGCCAGTGATTGTCGGAGGCACATGCCGTTCCAGTACTGGGTGATTAAGAAGAAGAAGACCCGAGAATGTCATGTCAGGCTCTGGCGACCCAGCCAGATGATACCATTCGCAGTGCTACAGGTCAATTTCACATTCTACGTCCTCGCTGCGACTGATTACAGAGTTGGATTCACCAGTGCGAGGATCAGCAGCCCTGTCTGGCGCGGATCCTTTACCATCGGGACTCTCATGTCCTGCTAGAGGCTTGTCGATTTCATCGTGTGGAGCAGCCGGCTTCAGGCAAAGATCGTCAGCACGACAGCCTTCAACGTGTCGTTGCAGCGTTGCACTAGGAACAACCAACCGATGTAATTGCTTTGGCTGCAGCGGAATGGTTGATTGAGTATGTCGGCAGGTGGGTTACTAGGGTTGATTGGCCCCCAAATCGCCATCATGTAACCCTAACAGAGGAGGCCCTAGACCATTTTTGTGTTGACTAAGCTGCCTATCTTATCTCTAAGTACTCGCACGTTTAAACACAAGGAGTGTTACTGCCCGTACCGGTAGGAGAACAACACAGGTCTTCAGCTTTATAGATATAGCTAATCCGACTCTACATCTTATAAGACTAGCTTAAAATTGGCCTTAGGATTGATTTGCTAAAATGACGCTATTTGGAGTGTTAACTGGCTGGGTCAGTACGTGCCAGTTGGTTGTTAGGACCACCCTTTCTTACCAGCGGAAACTAGAGTTATGAAAGAGGGGCAAGGTGAAATGCACCGTGGCGGAGCCGACGGCGGGGACGACTTTGACGACAGGCAGCTTGCAATCATATGCACAAAACCCAGCGATCCACAACAACAAATGGTCTGGTGGTGTAGTTGGTTATCACGTCAGTCTAACAGCTCGAGGCGACTCGACCTGAGCACACTGAAGGTCTCCGGTTCAAGTCCGGGCTAGATCACACCACATGGGCGATTGGTTTAGTGGTATAATGACCGCTTAGCATGCGGTAGGTCCAGGGTTCGATTCCCTGATCGTCCATCATTTTGCTTTTTGTCGATGAGCTAGATGTTATGCCAGCCAGTAGAAACGTCCGTCCTCTTTCTTGTCTTTCTGGTTAGGCTACGATCGTCTCTAAGTTTTTATTCTACTTCTAACGTATTTGATGGGGCGAGCGAGGCACACACATTGGCTGTTTCAGCGTACATTAGCTTGACACTTTCTAGAAAGGCAGGCAGACAGACAGACGAGTTAGACTTTACAGACAGACGACTTAGAGTTCAATAATATGAGACCGAGACAGCTCACGAGACACGAGTCGACCGTCAGTCAACACATCTAGGCAACAAGGCCCCTCCACCGCCAAGTTCTTTTTAGCTAACAAACGCTGAAAGAAGCTGTTTCATGTGCTTTTCCCCAGTACATAAGACGATTTCTTTGCAATAAGGCTCCTAATCCAGCTTGTAAAGAACGTGAACCTTGTGGCGGAAATCGTCGGAGCTGCAGCTAATACAAACATGCAGCCCGTTCGGATGCGTCAAACATCCACGATTCAACTTCCGGTTGTATTCGTCTCAGCAAGGCAGCCACCAAGGCGACGGCCTCCTTAGCCTTCAGCGCTGAAACATTTGCTCTGTAACCACAAGAGCATCTTGAACGGCATAGGAAAGCTATTCGTTCTCGTTACGCAAAAGATGCTTAGTATGTTTGACCTCTACTAGACTTATAGAAATCTTGATCGTTGTTATTATAAACGCGAGTTTGTAAGTGTGCAAGCAAAGCACTCAACAAAGGATTTAGATACGCTATAGAACGAGCTGAACTTTTCCCCCTATTTTAGGTTTTTTTTCCCTTCTATACTAGCAATAACAGTCTCAAACGACCTTACTTTACTTTTCCCCCTATATCTAATCATTCTAGCTGACCCCTAGCGCCCGACTTTCCGCTTGACTATTTCTGTAGGTGTTAGATCTCGGGGTGGAGATATCTGTCGAACTGCGTGAATTAACCGCGTTATCCCTACCGTAATGCGTGTGTCTATTGTGTAATCATCTTCGTGTGTTATTTTTCAAGGACGTACCCGTCGGATATGCACAAACTGGCTAAGTGCGACATGCGCCTGTACGCCCACAGTTTGGCAATATCCCTCTCCCAGCGCTTCGCAGTCTGCATACAAATGATAGATGCCAAATTGTCAATCATCGCCATTCAATGATAGGACATCAAGCGCCGATGGTTTAGTGGTAAAATTCTCCGTTGCCATCAAGCAGCGTCGGGGAGCCGGGGGTTCGATTCCCCCTCGGCGCAACTCTTTTGTTTATCAGCCCATCATTACATGGCCGGGTCGGATATTACCAGATAATCAACCACTCACTCATCTCTTCTCCCTCTGTTACTCTTTAACTTCCAAGTTCCGAGCAACCTTACTTAATCAAGCGCTACTTGCATCTTTGCTGCTTGAAGGGTGTCGGTCGCTATGTAAGAAACAACGCAACAGCTATGCTTAAAGGTGACAGGAGGTATTTATACTCGGCCTCTATCAGTGACTAGTTTCACACTTCCTCTGGGTATTGCTGAAAAGTGCCGTTGCTATATAGGTAGATAGTCCTTGATGTGTCGGGTACAAGGGAACTACGCGGCGATTAGCTTGCTTCTAGATGCACAATTTCATCACGGCTAGTGTTTGCCGTTCAGAGACTTGTTATGGCCAACAGGTGCATTGCAGGCTCGTCAAAATTTTCCTATCGTAGTCTTTGGTTTGGCGTTGTATGTCATCACTTACTCTATTGAAGACGACAGAGCAGCGCTTACAACATAGTTCTTTCGAAGCTCTACCCTTAAGCAATCGACAGTTACAGGGATCATGACCTAGGTTCGCAACCACGGCCTGATAGCATATTCCAATCACCATTGGAAAATTATCGTATCCAATTCTGGCAACTGCTTGGACACCTGATTAGTTCGTCTTATCATCCGTGACGACCCCATGTCATGACGCCATGACAATCCCATCACCATCACGTCCACTGTCACCTGCCGCTTTAGGTGCATTGGCCCCACTGGAACTTCATCCCGCCCGGTGCCGGAATGTCGCAGAGGCGGACGACCCCACCCAACCTCATAAACCGCATCCGTCCCACTTCCCGGGTTCCCTCCGTCTGTTGCTCTCCACGCGGTACAGCTCGGCATCGCGAGTCTCTAGATTTCCTCCCGTCAACTCGCACTGAGCACAACAATGGCGCCCGCGAGCGTCTGGCACCTAGATCGGCGTGGCTGGCTGAGGGCCCTCGTGGTCGGATCCCTCGCGACCTTTGCCTGTGCCGGGCAACTCCGAGTCCAAAATGCCGCGCAATACCAGGACCTGGATACGCGAAGCCCCGGAAAGGAGCATCTCTTGGCGCACATGGGGCGGCTCGCGTATGACATGGAGACCGCGGCCCGCGCCTCCTCGCCGCCATCCGCCGCAAGGATGCCGTTGCTGGACACGTTCCAGGTGGCCGAGCCTGTGCTCCTCCCGTCCGGCGCCGCCGCCGAGAAGGCGGTCACTGTGACATTGATGGACCATCAGTTCGCCAACAGCTACGGGACCCCATTCGTCGGGAGCTACACGCCGCCGGACTTAGACTTCAACCACGTCGTGATCAACTTCACTGTGGAGGTCAAGGGCAGGCAGTTCGACCGCTGGGGCAGCGTGTACCTGGGCGACGTCAACATCTTCGCCACCTCCACCGCCGAGCCCACGGCGAACGGCATCACCTGGACCTGGCTGAAGGACGTGACGCCCTACCTGTCGCTCTGGAAGGAGCCGCAGACCCTCATCTTCCAGCTCGACAACGTCATCACGGATGTCTACACGGGGCTTCTAAACTCCACGCTCACGGCCACCTACTTCAACAGCCCCGTCCAGACCGGCGGCCAGGCGCCCGCCGACCTCATCCTGCCCGTCTCCGCGGAGAAGAGCCCCGTGACCGCCAGCTTCTGGACGTATCCCGAGGAGAACGCCACGGCCTCTATCCTGTTCCCCCGCAACGTGAACCGGGCCGTCTTCTCCTCGTCCGTCAAGGCGCAGGGCGGCGAGGAGTTCTGGTGGAGCAACGTGCCGCAGTCCGCCGTTGACGCTTTCGAGCCGGACGTCGGCGCCTACCCGGGATACTCCCCGTTCCGGGAGGTCCAGGTCCTGATCGACGGGCGGCTGGCCGGCGTGCACTGGCCGTACCCGGTCATCTTCACCGGTGGCGTGGTCCCGCAGCTGCACCGGCCGATTGTGGGCATCGACGCCTTCGACCTGCGCGACCACGAGATCGACATCAGCCCGTGGCTGCCACTCCTGTGTGACGGCCACAACCACACCATCGGCATCCGCGTGGTCGGGCTCGTCGACGACGGAGAAGCGAGCGCGAGCCTGTCAAACACCACGGAAAGCAGCTGGTACCTTGTCGGCAAGGTGTTTCTGTGGCTCGACGACGAAGACAGCGTCACAACAGGCGTCATCGGGACTACCGCAAACCGAGACCCGACCATCGATTTCTCCCAGACTATCAGGCAGAACGCGACGGGCTTCAACTCGTCGCTGGAGTACACCGTCAAAGTGAAGAGGGACTTTTCCATCACCTCGCAGGTGAGGACCCAAAAGGGCAGCGGCACGGCAACGTGGAGCCAGAAGCTGGCATACTCGAACGTGGGTGGTCTTTACGCCAACGGTTACGGCGCCATAAATACCTTCTCGACAACCGGCAAGGAAGCATCCAGCAGCCCCGGGTGGGAGTACGAGACGACCTTCTCGTACCCCTTGTACTGCAACACCACGACCTCGTTCCTGCCCGAGGGCAACCTGACGCTCTGGGCACAGCTCGACCAGGGGCTGAAGCTCCACGTGCGGGGAAACACCGTCTACCCGACGGGCCTCGAGACTTTCCGGAGGAAAGGGGCGGAGTGGGTTGCCAGCGTGATTGACACGGACAGGAACGGCACGGCGAACTACTCCCGGTGGGCAGACAATACGATCACTTCGGGGGTCGGGCGGACGCATCAGGTGTTCCGGCTCAGCGGGCTGGATGGCGAGGGCACGTACGAGACGCCGGGAGAGGAATTGTATTTCCGGGACGTGACTGCGTACAACAACAGCGTCGTGGCGCAGAATGAGGTTGTTACGGGGAAGGTCATGTGAGAAGCGCCCAGGAGATGCCGTCTTTCTGGTCCTAGGGTCTGGTTTTAAGAGTAAACTCTGGATTGACCAAGTAAGACGTCAATTCTAGTTAATATTATATGTAAAGTAAACTGATACGAACTACATACGTGAACATTGCTTCGTTGATCCCCCAAGTATCTCCAGGCTATTCCCACGATATACTCGAAATCATTAATCCCGTATCACCACGGCACTTCTGATGAAAAGCTCCTCGACTGCAACCTTGACCAGGAATCTCGCCGCGCTGGCAACACTGACGCTGTCTGTCATGCGCATTCCGTCGCCGTCACTACCCAGCATCTGCACGTCCGGCTTGGCGTCTGTCTGCACCGGCTTCTTGGGATCGTCGAACACGAGCCTCGACGCCCTCACGAGAGTCCAGTCCATCTCCGTCAGGCGGATCTCCTCGTCCACGAGGCCGTGGTCCTCGAGCGCAAGCCTGACGTTAGTCCACCCCATGAATGCCTTGGACAGCAATGGTAGGTTGGCCCAGGAGTCCCCGACGCCCGCCGTCGACATGACGACGACCCGGCGAATGCCGGCCTGCTCCAGGACCTCGCACACGTTGGCGGCAGAGTCGGCCAGGAAGCGGGGCGGCGGGAGCTGGGCTGCAAACGGGCTTTCGGACTCGCGGACCGCGTTCAGCGTGATGATGGCCGCAGAGGGTGTCAGCGAAGGCACGGCGGAGAGTGCCGTTTTGATATCCGACTTTGAGAGCGGCGAACCGGTGACCTGGGTGAGGCCGGAACGAGAAGCGAGGCTGCCCGAGGTACGGACGAGTGCCACCGCTGTGTGGCCCTGAGACAGGAGTTCGGACACGACGTGCTTGCCGGTACGCCCAGTGGCGCCGAGGAGGAGGAAATGCATGATGTTGGATAAGCAGTGGTGTTGTTTGAGTAGTCTTCTGAGTGACCGAGCTTATGATGATCACAATCAGAGGAAGTAAGGAAGAGAATGAAACCTAGAAGGGGGAAAATGAAGACGAGTTTGCCGATGTATTTAACCTTGACGAGCCTGCAGTTGTCCGGAAGATGGTTTCTATCTTCCATAAGACCCCGATGGCTGGTGTAAGCGGTACTTGCTAGATCGGACTCCGAGATGCTGATTGGCTTGTTCGCTCCTTATACTGGATAGGGAAGAAGGACGTCAGATAACTACGTATCTAGCTGTATAGTACGAGTACTCTAGGAAAGGTACGTACATCGTGTAAGTGTAGGTAGAGCCGCTACTTCGTATACCTGGATAGACGCTTCAGCCTAGGGGCTAGCGCGGACTAAATACAAGAGATTCCCGTCAGCACTAGCTCATCCGAGGCCGTGGAGCGAACCAACCAATCAGACGCGCTGGTGAGAGTGACAACGGCGTAATACAAGTACCAACGGAGAAAGCCAGTATTGCTCGATTCTTGAGTGGCCCGGCCAAGGGGGTTTGGAAAGATATAAAATACCGACTGTGCATCTCTCCAAGTCCCTCTCTCAAGATACCAAAGCCCCCGAAGCTCATGTCGAAGCTCGTTTCCAACAGCCCCAACCTCGTGTCGAAACTACTGCAACGCTCCAAGATGTCGCCCGCTTTCACTCTGTACGGCGCCCGCGGCTCGACCAACACGGACCGTGTCCGTCTGACCCTGGCCGAGGGCGGCTTCACTGACTACGAGCTCGTGCTCTTCAATCTGCAAAATGGGGAACAAAAGGTGGGTGAAACCTATTCCCTTTCAATGACAAGCCAAACCGCCGCTGACCTCCCCGCCTCATCCTCTAGTCCGAGGAAAACATGAAGCGTCACCCGTGGGGCAAGGTCCCCGTCGTCACGTTTCCCGACGGATTCACACTCTATGAGAGCCGTGCGATCTGCAAGTATCTCGCCGCCAAGTACTCGTTTCCGCTCCTGCCCTCGGCCACCGACGCCGAGGCCGCGGCGCTGTTCGACCAGGCCCAGTCGGAGGAGATGCTCTACTTCGCCGACCCCGCCGGCAAGATCGGCTTCGAGAAGTTCGTCAAGAGGTTCTTGGAGCTGCCCGCCGACGAGGCCGTCGTCTCGGGCGCGCTGCGGTCCCTCGAGGCCTTTTTCGACGTCGCCGAGCGCACCCTGCAGCAGAGAGACCACATGGCCGGGAACGACTTCACCCTTGTCGACATCTACTACATCCCCTTGATCCAAAGGCTTTTCGCCTGCGGATACAGGGATGTTGTCCTCGGCCGCAAAGCCTTGGCCGCTTGGTGGGACCGCGTCGTCGGCAGGCCGGCGATTAAGAAGTTATTGGCCGCTGACCAGGAGGCTGCGGCGGCTGCCCGTAGGTAGGGAAGTTGGCACATACAAACCATAGAACCAGGCCAATCTGAGCTTAATCAAACCACCACCGCGTATTGAGTACGAAATAAACTGGTGATGATACCTCATAGCGAGCACTGCTTGTTGGAAGAGTAGTAACTCTATGAGAGTCTCATGCGCAACTAATGGATCTTACTCTGCTTCGTTGACATTTACTCTGGGAGATATTCCGCCTGCAGGCCACAAAAGGGTAGCAATTCCCCAGCAACCCTATTTATAGGACTCCATCTCACTTGGGTATTGACTGCTGTAACTCTTCTGTCAACAAGAGCTCTTAGGTTTTCTGCCATAAGGTCTCTAAAAGGCGCAGGCCACCCCGTCCACCGGCCCCACTCGGATTCAAACTCAACCCCGGTCATTCTCTCTCCCACATGCACACAAACGAGTCCGTCCTGCACCACATCCCGCAAAATGGAATTGCTCCTTGACTCCATAGAACGTGGTTAGAAACGTCAAAAAGATCTCCTCGACGGGGAATTGAACCCCGGTCCCCTGCGAATCGTTTGATTGACAAGCAGATATCCTCACCACTAGACTATCGGGGAATTGTGGAAGTGTTCATCCAGTGATAGTTGGTTGGGTGGAATCGCGGGTGTTTTACTTATAATGTCTACTCTGCTCGGGACACCAGCGTAATGTGCCTTCGGGTGAGATGCAAGGCGTGTTTATCGACATTCATGAGGCGCTTGGGAACTATCCCGCATCCACGTACACAAATCCTTTATATTGAACGTTAAACTTCTCAGTGGGAAAGTATAACAAAACGATATGATCCGTGTTCATTTACTGATCCGTGATACCTATGTTGGAGGTTGGTACCTCATGCTATATTTTCGGTCACTGGCCGTATATAGATATGTTTGGTATATCCGCATGGGAAAAGGATGTGACGACATGAGGCGCACCGCGTAGAGTTCCCAATTACCATATTGCCCAAAACATTGGTGGCGACCTCCTTACAGCTTAGTCTCCACCTGCTTAATCTTGGCCCGCTTCTCCTTCATCTCTAAAAACTCCTTTGTCTCGGCAAAAATGCGTCTCACCCGCTTCTCCGTGAAGGCCTGGAGATCGTGATCACCAACGTCCAAGCCAATCGACCCGCCCATGTCAAGGTCCCGCGACCGGTCCGCCTTGACCAGCCAGTTCCGAGACTTGATCACGTAAAACTCGGCCACGCGGCACTGTCGGGCGGTGCGGTCGGTGGTGAAGACTGGCTGAGCCATGTTACGCTTCCAGTCGTCGGGGACATAGCGCTCCAGATCTTGCAGGTAGTCGTTGAACGTCCTAGGTATGTACGACTGCGAAGACGTGTGCACGACGCCGCGGGTTCCACGCCGTATGTGCTGGAGGATGATGTTTGAAGCCAGATCGACGGGGATCTCGTCGACAATGTTCTCGCCCGACGCGAAACCCTCGGGGGCGTGGAAGACCGCCGTCCCGCCAACGGGATACATCATTCGGGAGTAGAAGGTGTTGAGGGGGCAAGAGGCGTTTGGTAGGTACAGCTCAAAGGGCTCGTGGATCGCGGGGGCAATACCAGTCGGCCGGACTATGAGCAACGGCAGTTTATGTCCCAGCCTCTGATGTAGCAGACACTCCATGAGCCTCTTGGACCTGGCATATGGCCAAGCAAAGTCACCCGAGCCATCCGTTTTACCTGAAAGAATGTCAGCCAGGAGCTGGTCCTCATCGCCGATAGGATATATCCTCTCCTCCATCGGTCCATCTGGAAGGTCGCTCAAGGCGTATGCACTCGAGATTTGGACGAAGCAGATGAGTTTTGCGAAGCTTGTCGCCATCTCCCCTAGGTCAAGGGCCGATAGACAGTTGTCTCGAACGGCTTGGCGCAATGGAAGGCGCAAGCTGATATTGGCGGCGGCGTTGACGACGATGGTAACATCCATCTCCAGAATCCGAATATCGTGCTCTGCTATTCCATACTTCGGGGTGCTTAGGTCACCGAATACAAACTTGATACTGCCTGTTTGGAGAATCTCATCCACATGGTTCGGCATGATAGTTGACCATGTTTGGATAGCCTTTTCGGGTGTTTTTCGTATCACCACATAGATCTTGGGCACTCGAAGGACGACGGCCAGTTTGTACAATAGGCAGGCCCCGAGTCCTCCCGTTCCTCCAGTGAGGAGCACAACCTGGTTCCGAAAGTAGTCCATAGTAACATGAAGTGTTGGTAAAAAGTCCGAAATCTAGAAGCCGGAATACTACTGTCAATCTGAGGCGGGCCATCGTAGATATAAGTTTGGGAAACGACCCAGCCAAGTACCAGCTATTAACTTCTAAGCACCCGGGGATCAACAACCAGCTCCGCATTCCTGTGCATACAGAGCCTGACCGGCTCGATAACTGCAAGTCAGAGACTTGCCAAGAATTAACTTGTCAGCCACAACGGTGGCGCCCGATGGTCTCATGTATACTTATCGGCGGCTATTGGCCAAAGTCCGCATTGTGCTGCAAGTAGCCAATGTCTTACCACCTCCTCTCTGCAGCCGAGACGCAAGTCGAAACAACAAGCTCGCCAACCTCCAGACTTTTCAGCACCCGCGTCCCCCTTTCATGCGATTGCCTTTTCCGCTCTTTAATGCATGCTCTAGTAGATCAGATACGGACACTGGGCTAGCGGTCCTGTGAAAATTCTATCAAATCGCAAAGTCCCTAGAATCCCTGGGCCAAAGTTCCTATTTGTATTGCGGGCTTGTCTTGCTCTTACGGTTCATTCGCAGGCCACCGAAGCGGTGCGGCTGATAGACACATGTAACAGACGATCCTAGGAGCCTCAATGGCTATTGTGATTCTCGTCGTGGCCTTGGTAACTTTGGTTCTGGCCTAATAAGGTTAGGGATAGTGTTGCTGCCTCATCGCCAATACCTACTAGACGAATAGAGACGAAAGAGATTGTTCCACATGACCTGCTCCGGTGATGGCGAGACTCCAGTCCCAAAGCGGTGTTCAAATATGGCCAAGAAAAATCGCCGCCGAGGCGATGTAGGCTATGCAACTCTGAGTCTGCAGCGTTCTCAATTCCGATTTGTCAAGCACGTTCCGCTGCATGCTGATGACTGTAGTAGCCACACACTTTGGAAGGGCTGCTATTCGCGGCTTAGGTTCAATCGTATGGGTGGGAGTTCGTTGCCGTGCCGGGACGGCCCTTAGTAAAGCTAACAATAGGTGGCTTGGCTCAGGAAACCATCCCGCTGCTCACATTGATAACTCTGATGGTTGCTGAAGTCACCCGCATCGCAGGACCGTTTAATAGTCGGGTACAAAGCCTAGATTCCGATCCATCTGTAAACTTGCTTGCAGAACATAAGACCCTTGGGGAAACTTTATAATTGAAGTTGTTCGCCAAAAAGGCACTTAATTACTGTCGAGGAGACTCCCACCCGACACCCTCCACATCAGGAGCACACATACCCATATACAGCCATAATGAGCCACAAAAGCCATTGATAGCAGGGCTAAGTAGCATATGTTTCCCACATTCGCTTGAGATACTGTGACTTGCATCAGAGACCGCCACTTTCTGTCTGCAAAAACCGCCCAACCCTAGTAGACAATTTACTTTGTAGCCTTTCAATGGAGAGACTCCCCAAACAAAGGATCTTGTACCCGCTGGGGCGGCTCTTCGGACAAACTGTTGCTTCTTCGACCGTCACTGCAGGATTCGGATCTTTGCATATGTACCAATAGTCTGCCCACGTTCTTTTTCTTCTTTTTTCCTCCGACATTGGGACTAGCTTGGTGTTACGGGCTCCACTCAAACTTCTCCGCTGGTACCATAGTAGCATTCGGGGGCTCCGTCATTGGCAGTATCCGGGTCTCCCGTCGTGGCTCCTGATTGAACACCGGCAAGTTCGGCAACTCCTGGAGGTCTGGTGCGGGCCCTTGGGCATGAAAAACAGGCCGCACTAGGCGGCAAAGGGAAGCTCGCTTTTCGCGGTCATCGGATCTTGTTATCTGGATGATAGGCAGATGCGGTGCGACTTGGCCGCTCCGAGATGTGAGTTATTATCGATCATTTGCCCCATCAGCCTAATTATAGTGCCGCTGTGGGGGAAAGCTTGTTCAGGCGGAGAATGCATCTCCTTAAAAGCTTGGCGGTATACTTGCGACTGCGAGTCTGCTAGGCCGTCTGATCATCTACATCAGTCAACTCTCCGGCAAGTGGTCTCCAACCGTCTCAACATGCGTCTCGGAACCGGCTCATTGGCTTTGCTAGCCCTCGCGGCTGGAACACCGGCCGTCTTGGCTTGCGAAAGTTGTGAGCACCCCGAGCGAGACGTCGTATTGACCCGGAATGTCCGCCGTGCGCAACCTGAAGCGCAAGCAGCCGTGGATGCACCTCGTGGGCCTCTATCGTGGGGTCAGCTGAACTTCCTCCACACTACTGGTATGACAACTCCGTGTAACGCTCCAACGATGCCACAACTTCACGTAAGCTGATGTAAAATTGTGCCAGATACTCACGGATGGTAAGCTTTTACTTAATTCCGCATGGTTTTGGTTTCCATTTTGACTAGGGTGAACTGGGCAGGCTTGAAGGTCACATCCGAGAGCAGAACTATGGCGCAGACTGGGGTGACTTTGTGAGTTTCGTGAAGCACATGCGTCAGAAGGCCCATGATCTGGACGTCGATTTGTTGGTCGTTGACACTGGAGTAAGGCCACCCGAACTTCATCTTCAATTCGATCATGCTAATCTTGATAGGATCTCCACGATGGCGCTGGGCTCAGCGACGCAACGGGTGTTTCGTCTTATGCGAACGGTACTGGCGTCAATGGCCAGACGTCGAACCCGATTTTCCAGAACATCGATTACGATGTATTGGCCATTGGAAATCACGAGCTATATGTGTCTGCTACTGCATACGAGACCTTCAATCAGTTCGCCAAGGTCTATGGCGACAGATATGTCACGAGCAACGTCCAGATTCGCAATCCCAACACTGGAATGCTCGAGTACATTGGCAAGCAGTACAGATATTTCACCACCCCAAGAGGTATGCTTCTTAGGTGTGTGTTTGCTTGACATGAGACTCTGGCTCACTTAACCGACCTCAAAGGCCTCAGGATCATGGCTTTCGGTGTTCTCTTTGACTTCACCGGCAACTCCAATGCATCGGTCGTCACCAAAACAGCCACGATGGTTACCCAACCCTGGTTCCTCAACGCCGTCAACTACACCAAGCCGATTGACCTCTTCCTGGTCATCGGCCACAACCCCGTCCGGCCGACGGAAAGCAGCAGTACACTGAAGACTGTTTTCGACGCGATTAGGGCAATCAGACCTGACACGCCAGTCCAGCTTTTTGGAGGTCACACTCACATCCGTGACTTTGCCGTGTACGACGACAAGTCCACTGCCCTCGAATCCGGAAGGTATTGCGAGACTGTAGGCTGGCTGTCTTTGACGGGTATCAAGTCCTGCAATTACAAGGGCACACTTTACCCGGAGGGCGTACCTCACCCTGCTCAAAAGGCGATCAGTGTGGCTTCGAAGACTGCTTCTTCTAGCCTCCAGTCCTCTACTGGCGATTCCGGCATTACCTATTTCCGGAGATACTTGGACTGGTAAGACCAACCAGGTACTGGTATTGCATATAGCTGACTGAATTCCAGGAACACTTTGACATTTGAATACCATGCAGTTGGCAGTCAGATCAAGGCTTTCAACACATCCAAGGGAGTCAGCGTGTCCCAGAATATCACGACCACCCGCGAGAAGCTGAACCTGACCACGCTCTATGGATGTGCGCCTCGAACTTGGTGCATTACTTGTTCACCTTTTATGTCAAGCGGATCAATCTTCTCGTTGACAACCAAAGCTCTCGCAGCTACAATTGTCACAAAGGAAAGAGAATCGACGCCGAGAATCATCATCGCCAACACGGGTCATATTCGCTTCGACCTTGCCGAGGGAGGGTTCGACTACGACTCTTCATTTATCGTTTCCCCGTTTACCGACGGATTTCAGTACATCCCTGACGTCCCGTGGTCTCTTGCCCGACAGGTGACCGAGGGCTTGGAATCGGGCAACTTCCCATCCAAGAGGAAGCGCTCTCTGACGGCCGACTCGTTTGGCTTCAACCAAGTGAACCCGGCCCTGTCCACGGTGGACAGCTGCATCGACCCGCCCGTGACGAACGACCACTTCGGGAAGCGTTCGTACGCCGGGGGCCGCATCATCCGTCGGCAGGCTGTCACGCCGGGGTACACCACGAGCGATGACTTCGGCACCGATGGAGACGACACCGTCCACAGCGAAATCCCAGTATACGATCTACCAAACTTCTTCCAGGCCAACGGGAGCTTCCCCGACGACGGATCGATTTCGGACGAGACAAAGGTCGACCTGATTTTCCTCGACTATGTTGCGAAGTCGGTCGTCTCGGTGTTGAAATCACTGGGAGCGAATTACACCTCAAGCGACGTTTCGTACTACATGCCAAGTGTAAGTGGCCTGACAAGATGACGTATCTCCTTCCAAATGGTTGCTGCATTCTACCTGGGTATGAAGCTGGCACCTGGAGAATCTCCTAAAATGACTCTAGCACCACGAATGTTGAAGCTGTCACCACTCTTGTTAGCTAATGCGACATATCTTCCCACCCCACTGCATCGTGTCTTGGAAGATGATGGAGAGCTGACTATGTATTAGACTTTCACTACAAACTCGTACTTGCCTGCGTTCGCAAAGAACGACCCGGCGTGGCAAGCCAACATGCCAAACTGCCCGGTTGGACTGGGAATCGGGTACAACGCAACGGCCGCTTGAAACCTTTGGCTGATGCTGTGTCTGGAAGGGGGTTTATTAATATGGAATCTTGATTCTGAATGCTGTCATAGTGTTTTCCCAGGTTTGTAATCAACTTAATTTACCCATACTCAACTTGAGTCTAGAAACATAACACACTTATGGGCTTTCTCTTGGTATACGACTAGCCTATTTAAACAAAGTAAGCTGCCCAGCTTTGATGGCCCACCCTCAGAATGTGTCTCCAGCCGCTTGAAAAGGAAAGGCTTCGCCAAGGCAGATGTCTCGTTTGGCGACATACAGAAACCTGGACTTTGCTGATAACAGGCATATAATAAACAGATAGACGTTTTATGCAGCTTTCAGAGCCGCAAGAGGATGGAGACTTCCTGTTTCCTCACGGTTTTGCCGGCGTTTTCTGGCCCATAGAAAGGTCTTTGTTCCGTAGGCCTTTGCCTGTGGCATTTTGTTCTGGCAATCGTGAGACATGGCTGTTTGTTTGGCTGTCGGCTTCCTACATGCAGATGGCCTTTACTGTCGTTTGCTTCGCGTGAGGATCCTGTGACAAGGCTACCGCGTGGCGGGAAATATCCGGTGGTCCAGCAACCTATATCTTGGATACTCTTCCTATTCTCCCCTTCAGATCTGGCTGCATCTCGCAACTCACCTTGCATCTTATGTCCCCATCTGCGAAAATAATATCCCCCCTGACCAGAGTCGCTTTCCCGGACGAGTTTCCTGAAGCTGTCATGGCTGCTGTCGGCAACGCCAGACCAACTGTGGTCGGCCTCTACGGCGTTCCAGGCTGCGGCAAGTCTTTTCTCCTGGGCCAGCTCAGGTTCAGACTCGGCCATGAGCACTTTCAATTCTTTGAGGGATCCGATGTCATTGACAGAGTTGTTCCGGGAGGATTAGAAGTCTTCAAGAGATCCGACGGCGAGAAAAAGCTCCACTGGCGCCAGTTGGCTATCGACGCCATCGCCAAAGAATGCATTCGAACAGGGCGCGTTGGCATTGTTACCGACCACTTTCTGTTCTGGCCCAACGTGGACACTACCACTTACGAGACGGTGTGCACCCATCGTGACCTCCGTGTTTACACGCATATCCTCTACCTAGATGTTCCTGCCGATGTGGTAGTTAGACGTTCTCAAAGAGACACGGTTCGATGCCGTCACCCTCTGCCTGTCGACCACATCTGCAAGTGGCAGGACACCGAGAAAGCACAGCTACGCCGTCTCTGCCTCGAGAATGGCATTCTTTTAGGGATTGCATCGACAAACCCATCCCTGCCAGATAGCGTCCTGCCGCTTCTCCATGACATCCGTCATCATTCCGAGGAAGAGAACCTGTGTCGCGTCAGCAGCAGACTTGATGAGGTGGTTCTCACCATGCGGAGAGAGAAAACGATGAAAACGATGGTAGTACTCGATGCGGACCGAACTATCTGCGCTTTGGATACCAACACGATGTTCTGGGAGAAGTTAAGGGAGAGGCAATCCTCTGAGGAGAAGTGTCCCCTGAAGACCCTGTTCAGCAGTCCTCTGGGATACTCGTACGCGACATTTCGTCAAGCTGCCTTTCTCTACGAGGAAACTATCCCCTACTTTGACTGCCTGTACAGTGAGGTTGCATCCGCCGTCACCATGCATCCCGAGTTCGTGGTCTTGATCCGCGCCTTGGAGAAAGAGCAGCACGCGGGTGCAGTCATCGTCACTTGCGGCATACGCCAAGTCGGGGAAAAGATTTTGGATAGAGAGGGCCTTTCTAACAGCGTGAAGGTCATTGGTGGGGGACGCGTTGCGGACGGCTACGTCGTTGACCCTATGACCAAGGCCGCTCTTGTCTCCCGACTGCGGGACCACCATGGTCTCTATGTCTGGGCAGTTGTAGATAGCCCGATGGACTTGTCCATGCCCAAGGTGGCTGATCAAGCCATAGTCGTTGTCGGTGAGGATCAGTATAGGAGCCGAAGCATGGATGCAGCCTTGTTGAAGGCGATCGACGATGACAACCTTCGTGCGCGACAGGCCTTGATTCCCGAAACCTCGGCTCCGCGTCTCGACCTCAACAAACTCCCAGTCGTCAAAATTGCCAGCCGAGCCTTCATCGACTCCATCACTCACTGTCGCCGCCTTCAAGTATGCCATGCGACGGCGAAGAACGCGGCTAAGCTGCTCATGACACCGACTCGCGACGCGGCTTTCGGAGGCCCCAGCCTGAGAGCAGCTCATCATCGAGTGGGTTGGTACCTTGCAACCGAGTTCCTAAAGAGCGTGCTTGGTTTGGAGGAATATCCTATCGCACACGTCCAAGGCTGCACAGTAGATGGCTATCGACTTCGTGACGAGGACAGCACAGTGATCGTAGCCTTGATGCGCGGCGGGGAGCCAATGGCCCTGGGAGTCAGCGAGGTGTTCCCGAAGGCCATGTTCCTCCATGCCGGCGGTCCTAAGGACCTCAACTTGGAGAATCTTGCGGGGAAGAAAACGGTGCTACTGGTGGACTCAGTGATCAATAGTAGCAAGGCAATCATTCAATTTGTCCGGCAGATCCGTACGCTGGATGCAATCAAGCGAATCGTCGTGGTTGCTGGGGTTGTACAGGAGAAGGCAGTCTCCGACGTCCTGGAATTGCTGGCAAGCGGCGCAGACTTGAGTCTCGTTGCACTACGTCTGTCAGAGAACAAGTTCACGGGGAAGGGAGGCACGGATACCGGCAACAGACTCTTCAACACTACCCAACTTCCCTGAATGGGTTGTTCTAGATGAATAGAGACTGGACAGCGAGTCTGAGTAGTTTTAGAAACTGTATGGTTTAGCAATCGATCCACGGCGTCAGGCATGTCTGTGGTCTGTGCCTCTTGCCTACGCTTCAATATCATGATAGGTGCAGATTAACCAATCGAGCTGTTGAGATAGAAATAGTGGCTGTGAGTGTGGTGTAGAGAATCGAAAGGCGATTGGGTGAAGATTACGGGAGCATAAGATGACGTGACACGCCTACCTAAGTGTAGCCTGATCATCAACCGCATATGACATGGCTGCGCGGTGTAACCCGTTTTCAAACGGGTATATCTACCTACCCCCATTCCCTTCCCCCTATAAGCAAACTCTGGTTTACGCCAGAAGAGTCTCAGTCTACTCTTCCCTGTTTCGCAATCACGCAATTCTACACAATGGCGATATATGACCGCCAAGCTTCGGCAATAATTTCCACCGATACTTCTACTGTCACCGATGTTTCTACCACATCGTTTTGCAGCATCGGGACTGCGGCAGGCACAGTAACGGGTACTACGACCTACCAAGTGACGAGATATCTTGACTATGGTTACAAGATTGTGGAAGTGCTGCAACCTTACGTCAAACATGCAGTTGTAGAAACTGCTCCTGAGAGGTGCCAGCGCTATACGGAATGCAGCATCAGTTTATCCGCCAATCCTGACATTTCCGGTCTCGGTGTAAGATTTCTTTTTGCGGTTGGACATTAGTCTCATTACTTACCGGTCTATAGGTCATTACGGCATTCCTGATTTCTGCTTATGTCGTTCTTGGTCTGATCCTTGGTGCGTACTGGACCGGCTCTTTGCCGCAAGACACTCTGCGCCGAATCGACCACCAACTGTTTTTCGCCCGCCTAAAGCCGCCTGGCGATCAGGGGAGGCGAGTCTTTGAGGAGGTCGTTCTCATGTTCAGCGACCAGCAACTGCTTACGGGTCTCGGAATCCTTGTTGCTGGCTATATACAGGCAGCTTACGCCAATCTCAGTCTTCATCACTGGAACATTATAACTTACCTAGCATGGGTCAGTTTTACAGTACACCTTATGTCACTCTCTGTACTTCGAAGCCGACTCAAGCGAAATATGATGTCGCGCCGTATTCAAGTTAGTGCAGTTATTGTCGTCTTTGCCCTCCTTGTTGCGGCGTTGGTACCAACCACAACGATATGGTATCATGCAAAGGCTGTACCGGCTCGATGTTTCTGGAATGTCGGTCTACACTTTCCCAGCACGTCTATCGAATACAACTATGACTCTATTATTGGGTACACTACTCTTACCCTTACTTTTATCTGGAAACTAGTTCAGTTTTTCGATACCAGTCGGAATCGCGTCCATCTCTGGGGAAGATTACACCTTGAGTGCTATCTCGAAAGAATAGCAAGGCAACTGCTCCAGACACAACCACGCACGCTACTGTCTACTGCCTGCTACAAGATTGTAATCCCTATCTATGTGGTATACGTTGCATTTATGGAACTGTTTGAATCCTTTATGTTCACTATTTTACTGCTTGCCTACACTTTGGCGTGGGGGACTCTGCGACTTTTTCTCTCTCGGGAGGTTGGGGGACGAGAATCAATTGAGGCAGAAAAAGAGATGGGATTTGGTCAGATAATTTCTTTGCTATTACTGACCCAGCCAGCGCTAGCTGCACTGAACATTCTACTTGGTGCGAGTGTAACAGCTGTATAACTAGTGTGATAGCTGCTAACAATTGATAGACAAAAGCAAAACCCTAACGACTTTTTACACCACAGTGCCGGCAAGCGGTCGTGTACAGCAGTCGCCGACTTGTGCAACACGCACCCTAGCAGAGGTACTGCAGAATCGTAATGCACCGTTGCTTTCTGTAGCCGAAAAGGCGGATGGGACCCGACTGGATCTGATGATCGATTGTCTGTATCAGTCTCGGGCGTTCAAGGCTTTCCTTCTCGAGTCGTGGATTTTCTTATTAATCTGCTTAGGCTTGATGCTTTTCTTGCCATCTGGCATTTTCGTACCAATGATCATTGGGTCATGGGTCCCTGGGACATCTCTATTCTTCTGCATTACCACTTTTCCGTGGAGTCGGCGGCTTAGGTAGGACGGTGCTAAGGTTCTACGGAGGGATCCTCTCTAATCTGGCGGAGGTATTATCACCTAGAGCTATGCATAACTACATTGGTGTGTTTGATTACTGATTTGGAGCCTCTGAAGACGTAGCCAGAGGATATAACTGACCTAAGTAAAAGTTGGGCATAGACTGAGCTGCGTGTGTCTGTGTCGGCCAGACTTGAGAACCGCGAGTTTGTTCCGATCCAAAGTACCGTGGCTGTACCACAGTACTACATACATATGGTAAGGTTGCAACGAAACAAGAATGATGTACTGGTATGCATATGAGTTAGTACAGTCTGTTTGCTTATGAAGCCGACGCTAGAAGGAATTCAGGAAAGTTGTCACGTAACAAAACGACGCCGTTAGTTACATAGCAGTAACTAACGCTTATATCCCACGTGACACAAGTGTATCTGCTTAGAGCATCTGCATATCCCCTACCACCAGCCGCAAGGTTCACTGACATCATTCTCCTCTAACAAAAAAAGGTCAATTTCGATGAGTCTTCAAGGCTCAAAGCTTGCTTAAGTATACTAAGCGTATACCTAATATATATACTCTTAGCTAGTAAGTACCGTATCTCACGCACATACCTGCCAAAGTGTAGCTCTTTAGATTCAGATTGTACTAATACAGTAAGAAAGCAAACACGCTGCTGCCTTGCAGGTAAGTAGATAGTAATGATAATACTAAAAGTCATACCTCCCTATCTTTTTCTGCAGCCGCAGGTCTGGACGAACGGCATCAAACCACCTGTTTGGGACCGGTGGGTCACGTGGGAAGCCATCCCACTTTGAGCAGCTCAACCGGCTAGTTGAGTTTACATCACCGCACCTTCACCTTCATCTCTGCCGGCCTTCTCAATCCTTTTTGCAGTCCCTCCATGCAAAGTTGGGGGGCTGTTGATGCAACACTACGAAAGTGGAAAAAGGCACAGCACAGCTCCTGTCGATTTGGTGATTTGATCCTTATCTCGGCCAGCGATCATCCGACTTGGAATCAAACATACCTACTAGTGAATTGATCTAGTACGAGCGGCTCAAGGTACTTAGCCTCAAATCGATGGATCTTCATGCTTGCTGCTATCGCTACTTGACTAACATTCTGTCAGACTCCTCCCCTCAGCCTCACGACATCGCGATATTCACATTACTTGGCTAGGCTATGACAGAGTCATCCGGCAGCAGTATCAGCAATAACATCAACATGGCTTCCAGCTCGATCCCGAAACTCGCGGTTCTCATCGACGCAGACAACGCGCAGCCTGTGATGGCCGGCGCTGTTCTCGCCGAAGTCGCCAAATACGGCACCGCGTTTGTGAGACGGGCCTACGGCGACTGGACCAGCACTAGTCTGAAAGGCTGGAAGAGCCTGCTCCTCACACAATCGATTGTGCCAATCCAGCAGTTCGCCTACACCCAGGGCAAGAACGCCACCGACTCGGCCATGATCATCGACGCCATGGACTTGCTGTACACCAACCGCTTCAAAGGCTTCTGTCTTGTTTCCAGCGACAGCGACTTCACCCGGCTAGCGATGCGCCTCCGCGAGTCGGGTCTGAGAGTGTACGGCTTCGGCCAGCGCCAGACGCCCAAGGCCTTCGTCTCGGCATGCGATGAGTTCATATACATCGAGGATATCGTCAACGACAAGCAGCTCGCAGCCCTGCCCCGCTATTGCCGCACCGCCGCAGGAGAAAGCGGCGATTACTATGGCGGGGAGCAACCTCGAGCTGGATAAAGAGCTGCAGAAGGCCGAGCTGGAGGAGAAACTGCGGAAGGCGGCCGAACTGGAGACGAAGCTGCAGAAGGTGGTTGCGGCCGCGTCGGACGCGGAGGGATGGGCCAGTTTTGTCATATGTCGGTACGCTTATTGCCAAGCAGTATCTGGATTTCGATCCGCAAAGTTTTGGGCTTGGGTCCAAGCTCAGTAAACTGGTCGTTGCCGTTGGATCATTCCATATCGACCGTCGGCCTCGCGGCGAAGGGAAGGATGTGGAAATCTACGTGCGCGACAAGCGACTCAAGCGCAAGATATCGCAGTGTAATATGTGAGACGGTGGATGGCAAACCACTCCAGATTACCCTTGTCGTTACTACTCTTTGTTTTGCCTGGTCTCCTGGACGCAACGTAGCTAGGTTGAGAATACATCGTACGGCAAGGTGGATGGAGGCAATAGCGATCTCGTCGTTCTGCATTACGCGAGCTGTTCTTAAGACTCCATAGCAACTCAAAAAAGACATGGGCTTCCTCTTGGTATAAGACTTGCCTATTTGAACAAGTAAGCTGGCCGAGCTTTGATGGCTGGCCTTTGCATGTGTCTCCAGCCGCCCAATAGCAAGGCTTCGCTAAGGCAGGTGTCTCACCTAGCGATACTTAGAGACTAAGGTTTTGCTGATAACAGGCCTATAATAAACAGATAGTTGCTTTATGCAGCCTTCACAGTTATAACGAGATGGAGAATTTCCTGTCTGGGCTGTGATAATGATATGCCGTGCTGGGTGCCAAAGAGTGCACGACAAGAGATCTTGATCCTACCGAGCGTCGATTTCAGAGCACAGCCAAGTCTGGCGGTGACATACCACTCACTATGACATCAGACTGCCAGTATAAGGCCTCCGCTGCCCTCGGTGCACAATGAAGGCACGCAAATACAAGAGTTTAATGGCGGGGAAACCCCCAATACCTCCAAGTCGGTCTTTGGAAGAGCCATGGACTACGCCAACGATAGAAGAATAGCAACTGAAGCTATTGAAGCATACTTATCTAACTGTAACAAGGCCTTTTATTACAATGTAGGTCCGACTGCTCCATGTTTAAAGTAAAGAAGTAGTTGATTTGAAAACCATGTGATAAACAGGTAAACATTCTCCATTTAGTTTGCTAGTCGCTTTGAGTTGTATGAGAAGTAGATTTACGGCTAAGAACATAACTATGTAAGTTACACCCCGTGCCACCCATTTGGTTCACAACACTATATTATGGACAATCCCTTAACCAGGTAGTCTATTTGCATCCGAAACGTACGCGATAACCTTTCTTGTTATCAGAGTATGGCCTGAGAGCCCGTGCAGATTATGCTATCCGCACTTTTGACACTATTTACACATTAGGGCAACCATGAATTGAGCAACCTTGCAGTTGGAGGCAACAAGCTAGCCTTCCTGATAGAAGAAAAATGGAAGAAGTAAGGCGAGGTATAATAGAAACTACCCTTAAGGCACACTGTATGGCGGAGTTGTAAATGTCCCAATGAAAACCTGACCTTTGTCGGTGTTGACATTCTGATCCCCACGACCCTCGTGGATATTTTGCGTCCCTGAACCGTAGTTGTGGTTTCCACCCCCGCTTTCTTTCGTCGTTGTGGGCTGTTGCATCTTGGAAATGACACACAGCGAGTCCTGGAGAGCCTTCAACTGTTCTTCGGTGACGGCAGGCGGCTTTGCGAGAACTAGAGTGGCCTCGATTATATCCATCCTCAGCAACTCGACGTGCCTGTCCTTGCCCGCCTGCATCTGATATTCGGCTGTCTTGCTGCCGTCGACGGCGGAAACGACTGCCTCGAAGACTTCAGCCAAGTTATTAGCACTGGTCTGCGTTCTGATTGCCGCAGTCTTCTCATTCTGCATTCCTTTCTCGTCTGGGCTCTGGGCCGTCTTAGGGTCCTCATTGCTGAGAGACAGGTGGATGGCTCGAAGATCTTCATGCGCTACCGGAATAGCAGGAGCGATTGTGTGGAAGACTTGGGGTAAGTCTGAATCTCTCCCCCCTTCATAATCTCCTTCTGCACTCAGGAGGTATTCCGCTGCGTTGCGTACAGCCCTCTGGATTTTGATAGTCGTAGATCTAGAAGTTTTATAACATGATGATAAAACGATCCACTCACTGATGCCATCAAGCCAGAGGAACCTGCCCATTCCTGATTGCCATTCTAAGAACGTTTCGTTGTGCAGCAGCCAGCCGCCGGTGCCATGCGTTTTCCTCGAAAGGATTGAACGATTTATTCTTTGTTGTGATAACAGTGACCGGTGTCCCTCGGTGTCGACTTCTCTGGAAACTTGGCTCAACCAGCTTGCAACATCAGATGCTTAGATGCTCACTCGGCATTAGTAAACCCCCATTTTCTGCTCGTTATGTCAACTGAGTAAACGCACCAGACGGAGGGCCACCTGAAGAAATTTCTCCAATTAGCCAGGTACTTTTAGTATTTTACAAGCTAAACGAAACCCTTCACTTTCTTTCTCTAGCAACCTTAATAGATCAAGCTTTCCAGGTGCTGAACTGACTGTACGTCACCTTCGTTAGCGTTGATCAAACCCGATTGTAGCTCACTCCAGGGCTAGCCGTACTAGAGAGATGGATTGGATTTTGGATATTGTAAAGTTGGCCCTCAGATGTGTTGACGTATTGAGCACCTTCTCCCAAGTGTGCTGTCTGAGCTCCGAGCCCATGGTTACCAATCGTCGGAGCCATGGAACTGGCTGTTTGAGCTTCGGCAACGGCCAGGACTATTGCACAACGTCAACAGTCGCCACAAAAACGATTCACAGTCACAGTCGGACCTGACCATTGAATATGAACGAGTAGAAGCAAATCCCAATGAGAGCCTACTGCATCGTCACCTGATGGAACACTAGGCGTAGGGTAATGATGCGCAAACATGCACGAAAAGCCACCTCGGTCAGCGTAGGTGCATCTGTACTCTACATATTGGCTCACAGTGACTACATTCTATCTCACCCGCATACCACCCACCGCATTCGGAAGCAGGCTGACCAATGACATTGACAGTATGTGTAGCGCTCAGTCAGAAGACTTGAGGTCTGCATATGACTGCAGTTTTATGCATACGGAACTGGTGGTTGGTTTCAACAATGTTGGCGTGGATGGATAGCCTGCTTGGAGGCCGCCCGCCCGCCTCGTGCGGGGTTGTCCCCAGCCCTCTTCCTTTCCAAGTGCTTCACAGCAGCATTCAAATTCTTTTATTGCTCCCTCAGACGTACCCACACTCCGGCAGAGTGTGTTAATTTTTTTAACGATAGCCTGGTGATGGCGATATGCACATACCAGAGCCACAAAGTCGAGATTGGCTCTGTTCAGACTACGGGTTGGCATTGACTTATCATGATATTCAACCAAAATGGCTCGACGCAAGCGCCATATCCACATTGTTGATGTCGAAGGAAACCCTCGAGAAGAAGTTCTAGGCGAGAGTTCCGTGTCGACAGTGTCTGCTTCGGAGTCGACGACCAACCCAGTCCCAAAGTATCCACCGTCACGATATGCTACAGACCCTCGAGCTGTGCCGAGGTCTTTACCACAGCAACGACGGGCTGCACCAAAAAAAGGCTCCTCAAAACATCTACGACGCCAGAAGAAAGGAGGCTTGCCCGATGTTGCCTCGTCTCATCGCCGGAGGGCACCTCAACACTCATATCAGCAAGATTGGAATACGAATTATTCTACCGCCATGCCGCAATATGACTTTATACCAAAAAGACACGGCGCATACCCAGAGCCATTGCCATCAATTTACAACGCTGCCCCAGAGTTGGTCCCGTATAGCGGGTATAGCGGGTTCTATACCATCCCCCAAAGCTACGCAATGTCACAGCATATGGGCGCGCCCATCCATCCTCAGCCGGCGCCACCGCACCCTTCGGTCACTTCTTCCGAGGCAAAAGAGCTAGAAAATATGAAAAAAGAGTTGGAGATGTTGGAAGATAAGCAAAAAGCGGAAAGGGAACGAAACAAACAGGAGAGCTTAGAACAGGAAATTAGAAAGAATGCGGAAGAAGCTGCTGTTCAAAGACTGATGGAAAAGACACAAGCCGAGGAGCAAATCATGAGAGAAGTCGAGAAAGCTAAGCTGGACATTGAGCGGACAGCTAGAGAGGCTATAGAAACCGAGAGAATAGTCGAAGAGCAACGCCGCCGTCTGGAGGAAGAAGAGCTCGACCAGTACGGCAAAATTGTCTATGAAAGGCTCAAGGCTGAGATGCGTAGAGAAGCAGAGAATAAGAAGCTTCTCGAGGAAGAAAAGGAACGTATTGTAGTTGAGATAAAAGCAAACACTGCACGGGAGCTGGAAGAATGTCGGAAGCGTCGAGAGCAAGAGGAGGAGGAAATGGCACAAGTTCGCCAGCAGATAAAGGAAGAGGTCAGAGCAGAGATTCTGGGAGAAGTAAGAGAAGAGATTCTGAGTGGGAAAACACGTTCGAACTTGTCACGGGAGAACGTATCCTTTAGCTCGCACTCGTCAAAGGGCAAGGGTCATTCAAGTACGGGAACACCGATCACAAGTAGATCGATCAGCCCAAGATCCACAGAGCGAACCAGGTTTGCAGGCTCTGCCTCGCTTACTCCAAGATTCATTCGCTTGAAAGACAAAGAGGTTATGGTCTTACGGATCCCTGACCACGAAGTCCCAATAATGATCACCAAGATCGACACACCAGAAAGCCCGGCCATTGACCCATTCCTCTACTTTGAAGGGCCATCAACAACACCGCCTCCGCCAGCCGAAGACCATGAAGTGCGACAGCCTTGTGGGAAATGTGGGCAATCCTACAAAGACCAACGCATTCAGCCGTGGACTCCACAAAGCAGAGACCAAGGCGATACTTACGGGGACTTGGACGCCCACTTACCTTATGGAATTCGGCCATGGTTCCTTTCGCCCGGTTTTTACACAACGCGTGGTATCGATAACATGTTCTCTACTGAGTCTTCAGATGATGAAGATTCGCATACCAGCACTGTCATTGCAGCGTCAGATCCGACAATGTCTCCGGAAGCTGGGAGACAGCATGGGACACGTACGAGAAAAACAGGTACTGATAATCATGCTCCATTGTTAACGAAGGAGAAACCAGACCTTGCTCTGGATTCGAATATCTCGAAATTCGACGTCCCAAAGGGCGGCATTCAGGCCGATGAGAGATCGGAACCCGTCCAAAGTTTGCTGGCCCCAGGCGACCCAGCAAGCAACATGGATACACAAAAGAATATTGCTTTGCCTTTCACAGTGTTTCAGTATCTAATTACGGATGAAGCCTCAGAAGAGAACAATCATGACGTCGAAGAGCTTGGGAAGGACAGGGATGCTGACGACACCGACGGCGGTGCCGTCCTCAACAGCCACAACACAGAAAAATTGGTATACCAGACGCCGATACGTAACAAAGCCAGAGATGAGAACACCACTCTCCAAGAGTCCCAACCCGATCAAACAACACCAGTAAAGAGGCAGTCATCTCGGGACATTTTGCTACTTCTTCTAGCTAACTACATATCCGACTTTGAGGGGAATTAGCTACACAACGAGTCTTGCAGAATTTGTAGCTAATGTAAAATTCCTAGAAGACGCAAAAGGTTGGAGAGAAATCTTACCTAGTAATCTGGAACTTTCGATTGAAGCCCAGACTGGTTTGATGGAGAAGGGCTTGATTAATATCTTGTTTCCATGTAATATGAACGGACGTAGAAGCTGGCTCAGGACTATTTCTTGGTTAGGACAGGTGGCCACAAAGTTCGGTCCAATCCGGAGGTTAACCTTGCCGCTTGTACTCTTTGTTTAGCCTGGTCTCCTGGACAGAACGTGGCCAGGTTTAGAATACATCGTACAATAAGGTAGATGAAGGTAATAGCAATCTCGTCGTTCTGCATCACGCAGGCTGTTCTCAAGACTCCATAGTCAAGACATGAAAATTAGATTAGCAAGTACTACAAAGGCATTACTTAATGGACCTATTCACCGTTCGTTTCGCCGACTCAGGGTTCAGTGGATATCAAACAGCGCATGGAGAGGGCCATACGAAAGCCCGAGCTCCAGTTCGCGAAACCTTGTGACTTTTGACGTCGGTCCTCGGCATCGGAGGCTTCGCCTGAATTCGCGGCGCGGGAGCAGCCGCAGGTCGGGACGAACGGCACCAAACCAGTTGGGGGCCAGGTTTTTATCCACCCTGGAACGGATACGGGGTTCGGGGGCTCTTAGTGAGCCCGAATGTCGTCAAGTGGCAAGGATTTCTCCAGTCCAAGCCGAAAACGAGCCGAGAAAAGGGACAACTGGCGCGTTGGCGCGTGTTTGGCGTTGTTTTACTGAATGCCCGTCGCTTGCTAGGAAGCTTAGGTAAGGTAAGGTAGATACCTAATCACACCAAGATCCCGAAGACTCCGGACCGGCGGTTCCGTCACCGACGAGCACGCGACGACGGCACCTTGACGTCATAGCACGTTCACAGCAGGGATGACTCAGCTCCACTTTCCGGGCTCTAGCTCTAGAGGAACCTTGGGCCCCCCTTGCCAAGGCACTGCTGCTCCGGAGCAATGACGATGCTCTGTTTTTTTTGTCTTGCAGTGCTTTATTAGTCGAGGCCGTCCACCGAGGCAACCACTCATTCCATGTTGTATTGTGTATACATGTTTTTATCGCAAACGACGTAGATCTCGGTTTCCCAATCGGAACAATCAAAACACCAGCAAAAAGGGAACAGGGAAAAGGGAAAGAAAATCAACACACACACACACACACACACACACAATGGCCGCCGTCAAATCAACACAGTCGGAGCTCCCGACGTTCTCGCCCATCGACTATGCCAAGTTCTTCGGAGCCGGCGCCCTCGCGGCGACCTCGACCCACGGTGTAAGCCATCGCCGTCCCTCATGAGCTCACCACACGTGCTCACATGACCCCATTCTCGCAGGCCGCGACGCCCATCGACGTCGTGAAGACGCGCATCCAGGTCGACGACGCCATGAAGGGCCTCAACATGGTCAAGGCCGGCCGCACCATCGTCGCCAAGGAGGGCGCGTCCGCCCTGCTCACCGGCTTCGGCCCCACCGCCGTCGGCTACCTCGTCCAGGGCGGCGGCAAGTTCGCCGGCTACGAGTTCTTCAAGAAGCAGTTCATCACCATGGCCGGCGGGCCCGAGCGCTCCGTCAACAAGCGCACCGCCATCTACCTCGGCGCCAGCGCCACCGCCGAGTTCTTCGCCGACATCCTGCTGTGCCCCCTCGAGGCCACCCGCATCCGCCTCGTCTCCCAGCGCGGCTACGCCACCGGCCTCGGCTCCGGCTTCATGCGCCTCGCCCGCGAGGAAGGCTTCAAGGGCTTCTACTCGGGCTTCGTGCCCCTGCTCTTCAAGCAGGTCCCCTACGCCATCGGCCAGTTCTCCGTCCACGAGGCCGCCGTTGAGGTCATCTACCGCGCCATGGGCCCCGAGAAGAAGGCCGCCATGACCCAGCTGCAGTCCACCGGCGTCGAGCTCGCCTCGGGCATCGTTGCCGGTGTTGCCGCCGCCGTGCTCTCCCACCCGGCCGACACCCTTCTGTCCGCCATCAACAAGGGCGCCGGCGACCCGAACCAGGGCGCCACGAGCCGCATGATCCAGCTCGCCAAGGAGTTCGGCCCCAAGCGCCTGCTCTTGACCGGCCTGGGCCCCCGTATCTTCATGACCTGCGGCCTGGTCGCCGGCCAGTTTGTCATTTACGCGCAGTGCAAGACCCTGGTCGGCGCGCCAGCCGGTATCGAGATTCACAAGGAGGAGTCGTTATAAGATTATTGGTGTATCATGTGTATCATTCTTCTAGATATTACAGTGACTCTGGGTTGGGCCGGCGTTCGGTTTGCATTGGTTCCGGTTGTTTGAGTGGTAGACCAGCGGTTGCTTAGATCATGTGCTTCACGAATCAATATTCTCCGCCAGGTAAGGCTTACCAGGCAATGCCTAATTTCAATATAACTTTTGATTATACCACGCTGTGAGAAATTGTCAACTTGTTTTCTCGTAAGAAACTGATCAATTGAAATCTGGGGGTTTCTTCTCGTATTTTGGTTACGTCCTGTTGACATCCAATAGTCGTCCAGAACGTCCGCCTCCTGATTGTGCCCGTTGGGCTAGCCTCGCGCTCTGTGGTGGTGTTCTTACCATGGGAACTCTTTGTCAAATGATGGAAGAACCACACTGGGACTGTATACCGGAGGTACATCTACGGGGGGGGAAGCAACTGACTGGGGCGTAGACTCTTTCAGGCAGGTGACATCCGTCGGGAAGATATGGAAAAGAAGAAACAGACTTGAAATCCGCTATTGCAGATCCGAGAAAGAGGCAGCAGCACCCGCTGGCTTCCTCGAACTGAGGCGATCATGGAGAAGGCGCAGAGAAGGTACGAACAGAACCGGTAGCCTCTGGCAAGAATCTGGAAAGATTGGTGCTGCCCAATCTGACTGGATCGAAAGTGGATAGGCACTTCCTACGTTCCTCACTCGGATGGCCAACCTACCTAGGTACTTCCTCGAACGCCTTTACTTTGATATCCCTGCAAGGCGAACCTCTCCCACCGGACATCTATTCTCTCTCTTCTCCCAACTCCATCATCATAACCCGCCCTCAAAGAACGTCACCAGCCAAGCATCGTCGACCATCCAGCTTTACCTCTCTCCCAAGAATCCTCAAAGTAGCCACAATGCTCCTTAAGCTATACTCCCTTCTCTTGGCTTCCGCGGCTCTCGCCACCGCCGCCAAGTCGTATACACTGTTCGCCTACTCCTCTGAACAAGCCGACCAGATCAAGACGTGCCCGCAAGACTTCGTCATCAACGCCCGGCATGGACGTTTTTGGATTGGTGACCTCCAACCCACGACGTACTGCCCGGACTTCTCTAGTGCCAACTGTCCGCCCAGCAACACAACGGTTGTCGATGGTTTGTTCAGAAAGCTTCAGGTTCGTTCCAATCAGTTCCCCTACCCTGCATCAGTCTACCCTTTGCGAACCACCCAAGTTCGCGTGACAGCCGTCTCCAACAACAAACCCCGAGACTTTATAGACGGGATGCTCTCACACTCACCCAACCAACTATCACTGGATGAACACATCCACAATTCCCCGATAGTCTAGTGGTGAGGATATCTGCTTGTCATTTGAACGATTCGCAGGGGACCGGGGTTCAATTCCCCGTCGAGGAGGTTCTTTTGTTTTTGCTGACCCTTTGCCATTACACCCCAGATCTCAAAACTAGGCGGACAAAGAGTCTACGCCGACCCCGACGGTGTCATTTCCTACACCCCGGGTGGCGACAGCTCCATCACCGCGACGCCCGAGGGCTCCAACCTGAACGCCTTTCGGGTCTTTTACGAGGAAACCCCAACCTTCGGAGAGGAGGCCCACTTGTTGTGGTTCTACAAATTTGGCGGAGACCCCACCTACTCCAACATCTACGCCTGCCCCGACGAGAAGCACCGCGGAACAGCGTATCTCAGGGCGCGGTGGACCTCGAAGTCGGACGCCGTCTGGGACAGCCAATGCGTCGCCTTGGATGGCTTGCTGGCGCTCCCGAGTAAAGACGAGTTTGGGGCGTACGAATACACCAGAAACTGAGTAATCTGGTTCTGTATTCTGTCTGGGACCTGGTAGGGAAAGGGGTTATTGGGTCGGCGGCGTTGTGACTCAACAAGAGACTCAGGTGGGAGGTGTATGGTCTGATTCAATCGTTCAACTTGCGACCTGGTATAATACAAAGTATTTCCATCACAGTCACTTCCAATCACGTCACGCCTTGTGCTACGGGACACTTCCTCGAGACAACCTTTTTTCGTTACTGTTAACATGTGGTGCAGATCCTGTGTTAACTCATCAAACTCGATCAGTTCCCTAGTTAGTCCAAAATAAGCTCAAAGTCAAACTCCCTGGCCTTCAGCTCATATTGCGGCAGCGTCGCCGGCCCGCACGACCCGGTACCCAGACCGTGGTGCGCCCAGTCGAGCCTCACAACCGTGTCCTCCCTCTTGCGCTTGTGCAGCTCGTACGGGTGCGTGCACTCGTCGAGGTCCTTGGTCGTGTAGTGCATCGCCGAGAAGGACGCGCCGTCGAGGTCGCCGAAGCGGGCGCGGATGAGGCGCTCGAGGGGGGGCTCGTCGTCGTCCCCGGGTGCGGCGGCGGCGCCCTCGTCGTTGATGTCGTCGTCGTCGTTGGGGAGCCGGCCGCGGAACTCGACCCAGCGGACGTCGGTCCTATTGCCGCCGTCCTGCGGGAACTCGTAGTCGACAAAGAGGTCGTCGACGGTCTCCTCCCAGTTGCCGAAGGCCTGGCTCTCCTTCTTGTCCCGGTAGCTCTCGCCCGGGCCGCGGCCCCACCAGGCGGCGGTCTCGACGCCGCGGACGCCGAAGGTGAAGCCGACGCGGGCAAAGGTGTCGGGCAGAAGGGGCCCGCTGGGCTTGCCCTTGACCTTGACGTAGACGGCCTCGCCGTGGAAGGTGAAGGTGGTCCAGGTGTCGACGGCCCATGCGAGGACGGGAGGGGCGATGCGCGCGTGGACGTCGACGACGAGGCCGCGCTTCTCCTTGCGCCAGTCGACGCGACGGACCGAGTGGCGCGTCTGGTCGAGGCGGCGGTCCTTCCAGTTGGGGCCGAAGCGGCCGCCGCGGTCGTTGTCGGTGAGGGCGCGGTAGAAGTCCATGACGAGGGGCTCGGTGAGGAGCTCGAGGTGCGGGCGGGACGCCTTGCGCCAGGAGGCGAGGGTGCCGAGCTGGAGGTCGAGGCCCCAGGTCGAGAGGCCCGTGGAGGAGGTGATGGTGAGGAGGGAGGGGGAGGTCTGGGCGACGTGCGGGACGGGGTCGACGAAGGGGTTCGAGAGGGAGGAGAGGATGGTGGCCATGGAGGGGGGCTTGGAGAGCGGGATCTGGCCGAAGGCGACGCGGTGGCCGGCCTTGGTCCAGTTGGTGTCGCTGGCGAGGGTGAAGTCGATGTGCAGGTAGGCCTCTGCTGCGAGGTTCTTTGGAAGACCTTTGATCTTGAGATGGGCTTTGGTGTGTGGTTTGATGCCTGAGTGTGTGTTAGTGGAGTGTGCAACGATATTGATAAACCGCGTGGGTACGGTGTGCGACAAAGTCCTTACCCTTGGGAATCTCGAGCTCCTGGTCGCCGCCAATGACCATGCCGTCGGCGACGATGTGCCAGGTGGCGGTGAGGTGGTCCAGGGAGATGAAGTCGTAGCGGTTGATGATGGTCACCTCGTTGTCCTTGATGCCGAGCGTCTGCACCGGCTCGATGGCCTTGCCGTACTCGCGGAGGCCGGGCGTCGGGGTGTGCTCGGCGAAGCAGAGGCCGTCAAAGACAAAGTTGTAGTCGTTGGGCTCGTCGCCAAAGTCGCCGCCGTAGGCCATGTACTCCTCGCCATCCTCGTTCTTGGTGCGGAGGCCCTTTGTTACTTGTTAGCGGACGACACACACACACACACACACACCGACCCGACATGCAGTCACTGGGACACGACTTACGTGGTTGGCCCATTCCCACACGAAACCTCCCATGAGGCGCGGGTACTTGTAAAAGGCCTCGACGTACTCCTTGATGCCGCCCGGCCCGTTGCCCATGGCGTGGATGTACTCGCAGAGGACGAGCGGCTTGGTCCACTGCTTGTCGGAGGCCATGCTGACAATGTCGTCGGCCGAGGCGTACATCCTGCTGTAGATGTCGGCCGTCCGCGCGCTCCCGTCGGCCTCGTAGTGCACGAGGCGGGACTTGTCGATGCTCTTGATCACGTCGTACATGTGCTGGTGGTTGGAGCCGTAGAAGGACTCGTTGCCCAGCGACCACAAGACGACGGACGCGTGGTTCTTGTCGCGCTGGACCATCTGCCTCGCGCGGTCCTCGTAGGCCTCGCGCCACTCGGGGTTGTCGGTGGCCCAGCTCTCTGCCCTGTTGCCGACGACGCCGAAGCCGTGGCACTCGAGGTCGGCCTCGTCGAGGATCCAGATGCCGAGCTCGTCGGCGAGGTCGTACAGCCGCGGGTCGTTGATGTAGTGCGACGTGCGGATGCCGTTGATGTTGAAGTGCTTCATGAGCAGCAGGTCGCGCTTGAGGAACTCGTACGGCACCGCACGGCCCGAGTCGGGGTGGTGCTCGTGGCGGTTGACGCCGCGGAACTTGACGGGCTCGCCGTTGATGCAGAAGACGCCCTTGAGGAGCTCGGTGCGCCTGAAGCCGACGCGCTGGACCAGGCTGCATTTCTTAAAGTTGAGGACGAGGGTGTACAGGTACGGCGTCTCGGCGGTCCACTTGTGCGGGTTCTTGACGCGGATGTCGAAGCTGTTGTGGCTGTCAAAGATCTTCATGTCCTTGGCCACGAGCTTGCCGTCGGCGTCGAGGAGCTTCATGTCGATGTAGGCGCCGCGGTCCACCTCGACGTCGACCCTGAGGGTGGCGTCCTTGTAGTCGTCGTCGAGGATGGTGTGGACGAAGTAGTCGACCGGGTGGAACTTGGGAAAGGCGTGGAGGTAGACGTCCCTGAAGATGCCGCTGAGCCACCACTGGTCCTGGTCCTCGAGGTAGGTGCCGTCGCATCTCTGGTAGACCTCGACGGCGAGGACGTTGTCCTCGCCGATCTTGACGAGGTCCGTCACGTCGAACTCGCTGGGGTTGCGAGCGCCCTGGGAGTAGCCAACCTCCTTGCCGTTGACCCAGACGGTGAAGGCGGAATCGACACCTTCGAATCGGAGTCTGAGCTGGTGGTCGGCAAAGTCGTCTCCGACTTGAAACGTCGTCACGTGGCGGCCGCACTCGTTGTCATCGTAAGGAATGTTGGGGGCGTCCACCGGCCATGGGAAGTTGAGGTTGGTGTACTGGGGGCCCTTGCCGAAGCCCTGGCACTGCCACATGCCGGGAACGACGATATCGTCCCATTCAGACGTGTCAAAGTCGGGTTTGTAAAATTCCCGGGGTTCATGGAACGGCGATGTGGTCAGGTGGAACTTCCAAGTCCCGGATAGGAGCTTGGACTTGGACTTGGAGATGTCCCTGGTGAGGGCGTCCTCTTCATTGTTGTACAGGAAGAAGTAGCTGCGAGGCGGAAGGGTGCCGCGGTGGAGAACCTTGAGGTTGCTCCAGTCCGGGAGGCCCGGAGGAAAGGTGTGCGTTGGGGCCTTCTCGGCCGCGGCGATCTGTTGTCCAGACGGACCGGCGCTGGACGAGCCGTCACTTGACGAGCTACCGAGACGGCGATGACGCCTTAGCTCTTTCATGTGGACGCTCAGATGGAGGCCGGTCTCGGAAGAGATGTCCACGTAGTCATCGGAGATTTCGGACATGGTGATGCGAGGTTCGGCACCGGAGACCGAAGAGGAGGGTGATGTGGGTAACGCGTTCAGGTAGGACAAAGGAGGGGAGAGAGAGAGACAAAATGGGGTCAGTGGAGGCACAAGATAGATGGAGACACAGGATAGATGGAGACCAGATATGGACTGGGGCTTTCCAAGGATGATGATGTACACGATTGTGAGCTGTCCGAGATGGATTTGGGTGGAACGGGATGTGTTGATGGTGATTCACAAGCAGCCCTGTCAATAGAGGAGGAGGAGGAACGCAGATGGAGATGGAGATGGAGATGACGAGCAGATGGAAGTGAAGGTTAGAGCTTGTGTTTGGAGCTTGGATCAGCAGGAAACGAGAGCTCTGGGAAACCCACACACTGATGGTCTGTCTGACTGTCTCAGAACCAGGGCCCAAGCTCTGGGCGTCTGTCCAAGGTTGGGAGCGGGAATGTCACCTGAGACGGTGCAGCGTCTGGGAGTGCGGGGGGAATCACGAGGGACCGCCTGAGATACGTACTTTAGTATTGGGGGAAGCGGGGAAGCTGATGGTTGGTCGAGAGGGGGGGGCTCAGGTGGGCTTATGTAATGCGACACAGTTGAAAGGCCTGAGGTTGAAGAGGGAAGCGAGCTCACGTGGCTCGTCAGGACAAGTTTGAATACCGGTACTACTCTGTATCAAGCGTCAGTCGGAATTAGTCCGGAATATTATCGGTTCCGCGACTAAACACACTCTTCCTGCTTTGCTTGTCTGTCCATCAACCGAGGTGCCTCGCCTCGCCACGGACAGCATTTGCCCGGCCGGCATCAACAAAAGGGCAGCACCACTTTTCTCTTTCGTTAGCGTTCCGTTCTAGACCGACCCCGAGTCAGGCTCGGCCTGCGTCCGAGAACTTCTCCACCACCCCCCGACCAATGGCGCGCTCATCCTGCGTCTCCTCGCGCGGTATCGTCCGTCGTGGGTGCTCGTGGGTGTCGTGGGTTATGTGGGATGGAAGCCCCCAAAGGTCCAGAATTTCCCCAGTTGAGAATAGCGGCCAGAGAAAGGCCTCGGCTTTCGACCCCATCTGGGGAATTAAGCGTCTCCACATTCGGACTGGACCCCCCCTCGCTTTTTGGGGAAGGTGTGGTTTTTTTGTTCCTTGCTCATTTTCCTCTCCTTCCTTCCTTGATCTGTCCTCGGCATTCTGTCCTCGGGTTATTGCACGATCGTTGTGTTACTGCGCCGTAGCTGTAACAACTGTAACCGCATCTTGTTGTTGGTTCTGCCCGCGCCTTGGCTGATTCCGCCACCTTCCTAGCCATCAAGCCCTTTCGTGTCATCATGGCTCGTCCACCGCGAATCACACGTTGTACTCACTATGCCAGAGTCCCGAGTTTACC
>JASUDE010000071.1:30708-47703 GCA_034509685.1 Colletotrichum cereale | reverse complement strand
TTTCCCCCCCCCCCCCCCCCCCCCCCCCCCCCCCGGTACGAGGAGGCACACCTTTTGAGGAGAAATGGGGTAGGCCAACCCACAGTAGACGTGATGCCGTGCGGAGATGCGGAGGCTGGTACCTTTTTCCAACGTGCAAAACGACTTACTGGATTTACTAGTATGGATCAATAATGCATCCATATCATTTCTTGACGGTCATGCTCCATGCTCAAAACGTACATAATAAGTGTCTCTGCCGAAAAAAGCTGTCCACGTGCTACGGCTCCGTCCTCCCCGGGGGCAGAAGCAGCCCGTTCATTGCCGCAGTACTACATGGTATGTACGTAGTAATAGTATGCGGTCCATCGCCGAACCATGTGGAGACTGCCAAACGAAAACCCCATAATCCTGGCTGGTCCGGGGTCAGGGTGTGGAAAGAGGGAGATGGCATGTAACGGTGGCAGGCAGTCGACTCGTCCCGGGCACTTGGTTGGACCGTCCTTGAACCGGTGGCCGGCCCTGTCTTGTTGATTGAACCTGTCGGCCGGGGGGGGGGGGTTGGCTTCTTTCGGCTTCTTTCTTGCTTAAAAGCCTCCATCGTCCCTCTGGCGTTTCTCGTGCGCGTCTCTTGTCTCTTCCGTCTGCCCGTTCTCCCAATCGACTCGACCTCTTGCGCTGCGGTCCAGCGCAAACCCCACATTCATCATGGCCACGCTTCAAGAGTCCAAGTCCCACGCCGAAGTCGAGCATGACAACGCGCCCATCGACGAGAAGGCTGCCACCGGCGAGGTGAAGGAGATCAATGCCGCCTCCGTCGCTCTCGCCGCCGCTCTGGCCGAGAGGCCGCCCAACATCTGGTCACCCAACATGATCAAGCTCTACTGCATCCTTGCGATTGGCTACCTCGTGTCTACCATGAACGGTTTTGGTAACTCAGCCCAGCCTCATCTACACCTCAAGTACGAACCCGAGAAGCTGACACACAACAGACAGCTCCCTCATGGGAAGTCAAAACGCGATGCCCCAATACCAAAAGACCTTTGGCCTCTCCGGCGCCGGCTCGACCACTGGTATCGTCTTCATGATTTATCAGGTCGGTCAGGTCGTCAGCTTCCCGTTCTGCTCTCCGTTGGCCGACGGCTACGGTCGTCGCGTCTGCATCTTCGTCGGCTGCCTCATCGTCCTTATCGGCACCGCCATCCAGACACCTGCCAATACGCTCGGCCAATTCATCGCCGGGCGATTCGTCCTCGGCTTTGGCGCCTCCCTTGCCTCTGCTGCAGGCCCCGCCTACATCGTCGAGCTTGCGCACCCCAAGTACAGAGGGACCATGGCCGGTGCCTACAGTACGTAAAACCCCTTGAGAAGCCTGTTGTATTTTTTATAGTCATCTTGCTGACCGACATCCGTCGATTAGACACCTTCTGGTGGCTTGGAAACATTCTTGCCGGATGGACCACGTACGGTACGAACGAACACCTAAAGACCAGCTGGGCGTGGCGGATCCCTACACTCGTCCAGGCCGGCTTGCCCGCCGTCGTCATGTGCTTCATCATGTTCTTCCCTGAGTCTCCCAGATGGCTCATCTCCCACGACCGCGCCGAGGAGGCGCTTGCCATTCTCGCAAAGTACCACGGCGACGGCGATGCGAACTCTCCTGTCGTCCAGCTCCAGTACCAAGAGATTGTCGAGGACAACCGCCTGACCAAGGACGAGAACCCCTGGTGGGACATGCGGGAGCTGTTCCACACCAGAGCGGCCCGCTACAGGCTTTACATGATGATTGCCATGGCTTTCTTCGGCCAATGGAGCGGAAACAACGTCGTGTCTTACTTCATGGTATGTTTCATCACTTACTAAAGCTGCACTTTGATGCTTGGGGCCTTGGGATCCACTACTAACACATGGCAGCCCGAGATGTTCAAGCAGGCAGGAATCCAAAGCGATAGCACCCAACTGCTCCTCACGGCCATCAACCCCATTTTCTGCCTTATTGCGGCCATCTATGGCGCCACCCAGCTCGACAAGCTCGGCCGACGCTTCATGATGCTGGCCGGCCTGGCTGGCGCCCTTATGGCCTATATCATGCTGACCGCCTTCACCGCCGAATCCGAGAAGAACCAAAACCTTTCGTACGGCGTCATTGTGTCTATTTACCTCTTCGGCATCGTCTTCTCCTGGGGTTTCACTCCCCTGCAGACGCTCTATGCCGTCGAGTGCATGGAGAACCGCACCCGCGCCAAGGGCTCCGCCTTGTCCTTCCTCTTCTTGAACATCGCGATCATCATCAACACTTACGGAATCAGCGTCGGAATCGCCGAGATTGGCTGGCGGCTTTATTTGGTCTACATTGGTTGGATCTGCGTTGAGATTGCGCTTATTTACTTCTTCTTCGTGGAGACGGCGGGCAAGACTCTCGAAGAGCTGAAGTCCATTTTCGAGGCACCCAACCCTAGGAAAGAGTCAACCAAGAAAACAAAGGTTGCGGTGGACCAGGCGGGAAACGTTATCAACGTCGGCGAGACCACGTCTGGAATTTAGACCAACCTTGCCTTAGGACTCAAGTCCAGATATACAACAAGTTTACCTATCTAGTAGTACGGCACTATGGCGACCCGTCCGGGTTCTTGATGGAGTATTCGTGGAGTATGGCGTTGGGATGGGTGTCCAAATAATAATAATTTGGGAAATCTATGACCCAGGCTCTGTATCGACATACATAAGTCAACATGAAATTGAGGCTTGATGACTTAGGGGCCGTCTGATTTGATGTTAGACTGGGATAAGTGAATGGGGATGACTTTACTTAAGATCTTGAAAACATACATATTTCCACAAACCTTCATTGAGATGCTAGTGAATGAAAAACTGACATTCATACATCATCGCTACCGACATGATCCTCGCAAACTCCAAAGTACTAATCTTCCAAAGCTCATAGCACGTTAAGTATTTATTCCAATCACATGATCATTCCATTCAGCATCAAGCTGACGCCATTGTGATGTTCTGGTTGACTGATCTTGAAGTTTCTGTTTGGAGTAGCGATGTATGGCTACAGAGCAATGTGACTTGTATTCGAGGTCCTTGAGAAGTGCACAAGAGTTTATGAAGAGGGTCTTTACTCAATTATAGGTATACGCCAGCCCCCACGATGACCCGCCTCACACGTGGGACACCCCCTGCAAGCAACAGTCACCGGGTTTTTCTCTCACGTCATTCAAGCTTTCTTGGCTTCTGCCATTTTCAGCGTCAAGGGGTGGCTGGCCGTGATGTTGATGTTGCACCAAAGAACGAAGCCCCACAGCGATTTCGCCAGTGGGATCCGCCAATACAAGCCTGCCATTCCCGCATTCTAGCTGTGTGAGCCACCGTCGATTTATTCCATCCATTCCCGATTCAGCCATCCACCGTGTGCCGCTTCTGGCCTAGTTTCATGCGTCTCCGTGAACCCTTGGGGAAACAAACCCTCCAACGATAATCCAAACACCTTTGGACAACATACAGCTTGCAGGGGAATTCGGACGTCAGCTGCCGGTCCGCCGCCTGTGCTATACCTCCCTCTCACTCTCCCGACATGGCAGGGTTGCCGGGAGTTTCGAAGGAGGAAAGACTGATGTTTCCTGACACAGGTGCCGATTTGCGCCGGCTTCACGGGAACGTGGGTGTTAGTCCCAGACGACTCTTCAAGCCAAGACCAAAGAACCAAGCCCCCCTTCCTGTGATTGCGCACCATGCCTACCCCTTCTAGGGAGTCGACAAGTGACGGCCCAGATGACAGACAGTCTCTACTTTTCGTTCATATTGATAATAACATTGGAATACTGGAGGGAGCGGGTGAAGAAAGCTTGGCTTTGGCCATGGTTCCTGGGACCTGCGCCTGAAAGGAGCCATTTCCCCATGTCGACCTCGCCCCCTCGCCCAGAGTCCGCCAAGGGGAAGCATTCCTTCCTTCAGCGACAAACGGATGCAGTGCATCCGGATCGCCGGCAAGCTTGGAACCGCGACCTCACCCGACTCGTCATGGTCAACTCCAGTTGATTGATGGAAATTTTGAGGATGGCAGCCTTGATCCCGCCTCACTTCCGGAGGGGCGGAGTTAGGATAACATGCTCGATTTAAACATTGTGAAGACGATTGCCCACCCGCGCCGCTGTGGCACTGTTTTCCACCTCTCGTATCAGCGAAGCAAAGTAGGGCATTGTTTTAGTTCATTTATAACGCTGCGTAGGTCCGCTGTTGTCGATCTATTTCTTTCCCCCATTTTCCATCGATCAGTCTACTTGTCATAGGAAACTTGCAAGCCTGTCTCGCGCCCAGCTTTTTGACGACTTGTCTGTTGATACAGCAGTCATTGGCTCAAGATGAGATACGGCAACCTCTTCCTGGCCGCTCTCGCGGCCCCGATCCAGGCTGCCTTCACCTGGAAGAGCGTCAAGACCGGTGGCGGCGGCGGCTTCGTCCCGTCCATCGTGTTCCATCCCACAACCAAGGGCGTCGCCTATGCCAGGACCGACATTGGCGGTCTTTACCGCCTCAATGCCGACGACTCTTGGACCGCGGTCACCGACGCGAACAACTTCGCCGACGATTCGCACTGGAACCGGTGGGGTGTCGATGCGCTCGCGCTGGATCCCCAAGACGACAAGAAGGTCTTCATTGCTGTGGGGACATACACCAACAGCTGGTGAGACCAAATTTGGACTTTTAGTCAGGGTGAATCGCCCGCTGACACTCTTTCTTAGGGACCCAAACAACGGGCAGATTGCGCGCAGCTCCGACCGGGGTGCCACGTGGGCCTTCGCGGACCTGCCCTTCAAGGTAAGAATGCAGATTTGGTTCTTCCCAGGTTCGATAGGCTGGCTAATGCATATGTCAGGTTGGCGGGAACATGCCTGGGAGAGGAAACGGAGAGCGTCTCGCTGTCGACCCCAAGAACTCCAACATTGTCTACTTCGGTGCCCGGAGTGGCAACGGGCTCTGGAAGAGTACCAACGGAGGTATGGTGAATCAACTCGAACTGAGAACAACAGACATCTGACTTTCCGCAGGCGCAAGCTTCTCCAAGATCTCATCCTTCACTGCCGTCGGCACGTTCCGTCCTGGCCCTGCTGGCGATGAGTACAACGGCGACATACAGGGGCTGAACTTTGTCACATTTGATCCCACTTCCGCCGCAGTTGGTGGTGCGACTTCCAGAATATTCGTCGGTGTTGCCGAGAACACCACGTCTTCTGTTTACGTCTCCAACGACGCCGGTTCTACTTGGTCCGCTGTTGCGGGCCAACCGGGGAGATATTTCCCCCACAAGGGCAGAATCCAGCCTGCCGAGAAGGTGTGTTCCACGTTGGATATCTGACGTCCATAGTAGACTGACAATATTCCAAGGCCCTCTATATCAGCTACGCCGACGGAACCGGCCCTTACGACGGCACCTCCGGTTCTGTCTGGAGATATGACATGACTGCGGGTACCTGGAAGGATATCACCCCTGTTTCTGGGGCAGACTTGTACCACGGCTTTGGTAAGTTGGTCACCTTCCGGACTTGTTGTTTCTTCAGCTACGTTCTACTTGAGGAAAATTTTCTGCTCCTCGAAAAGCATATCAGTAGTGATTTGAATTAAAGACTAATTGAACCTAGGTGGCTTGAGTCTGGACCTGAAGAAGCCGGGTACCCTGATTGTGGCATCCTTGAACAGCTGGTGGCCCGACGCAAAGTTGTTCAGATCAACTGACTCCGGTGCTACCTGGAAGCAACTTTGGACATGGGGTACCGACGGAAATCAGAACTTCAGCTATGTTCAGACTTCACCAAAGGTAGGAGAGCCCCCAATTACAACACCCGAAGCGATGATTCGATAGGCATCAAGCGCCGGAACCCAAACGCTGACATACCGCAGGCCCCCTGGATCAAGACCAACTTCCTCGATGTCGACACCAAGGACTTGGGTTGGATGATCGAGTCCTTCGAGATCGACCCTACCGACTCTGACCACTGGCTGTGGGGTACTGGCCTGACTATCTTCGGCGGCCACGACCTGACCAACTGGGATACCGGAGCCAAGGTCAACATCCAGTCCCTGGCGGACGGCATCGAAGAGATGTCCATCCAGGAGCTTGCCAGCGCCCCCGGTGGCTCGGAGCTCCTCGTCGCCACCGGAGACAACAACGGATTTACTTACAAGGCCCGGAGCAACATCGACACGGCACCGCAGACAACCTGGACTGACCCCATGTGGGCCACTTCCATAGGTGTCGACTACGCTGGCAACAAGGTCGCCAACGTTGTCCGCGTCGGAAACACCGTCGGAACCCCGCAGATGGCCCTCAGCTCCGACGGCGGCGCGACTTGGACCGTCAACGCAGCCGCCGGCACCGCGCAGTACGGCGGCTCCGTCGCCTACTCGGCCGATGCCGACGTCATTCTGTGGTCGACGGCGACAGTCGGCGTTCAGAGAAGTGCCAACGCGGGCTCCTTCGCAGTGGTCTCCAGTATTCCCGCCGGCGCCGTCATCGCCAGCGACAAGCGCAACAACACCGTCTTCTACGGCGCCTCGGGCTCCAACTTCTACCGCTCTACAAACATCGGCGCGACCTTCTCCACCGCGGGTTCCCTCGGCTCGGCCATCAGCATCAGTCACATCGAGGCACACCCGACCAAAGCGGGCGACGTCTGGGTGTCCACCAACGCCGGCATCTTCCACAGCACCAACTACGGGTCCTCCTTCACCCAGGTCTCCACGGTCCTCACAAACACCCACCAGGTGTCTCTCGGCAAGGGCTCCGGCTCCAGCTGGAACCTCTACGCTTTTGGCACCGGTCCCGCAGGCAGACGCCTCTACGGTAGCGCCGACCTCGGCGCTTCCTGGACGGACCTCCAAGGGTCCCAGAGTTTCGGAGCCGTAGACAGCGCCAAGATTGCCGGCTCCAACAACGAGGAGAATCTCGTCTACGTCGGCACCAACGGACGTGGCGTCCTCTATGCCTCGGGCGTCATTCCCTCCTCCGGTAGCGGGTCGACCTCTGTTACTCCGACATCGACCGGCAGGCCATCAACCAGCAGCTCGGCGGTCACCGTGAGCTCCTCGTCTTCTTCCGTCAGGACCACTTTGGTGACCTCCTCTACCGTGGTTCGGACCTCGACCAGCTCCGCCCCGGCTCCTACGGCGACCAATCTAGCGAAGCAATATGAGCAGTGCGGTGGTGCGGCTTGGAACGGCCCAACCCAGTGTGTTCCGCCGTATACTTGCAAGTTCTCTAACGAGTGGTACTCCCAGTGCGTGTAGGCACTGGCGAGAGGAGCTTTTTGACGTATGAGATGGTGTAACGCACAATGGTACTTAGAAAGTCACGACGGGAATCTACAATATTTAAACATAGAATCCTTGCAAGCCAGAGGAAAGCTTCCGTGGTCTTATCGAACCTTGATTCCAATGTTTTGCACTATGTCTCAACTTCAAATGGGTACGCTGGATGTGTGGTACCTCCATCCAGAAACTTAGATCAGAATGCATAGCAAGACGATCAACTCCTGAACGTGAACTACTAACGATTTATATCATGGATTGGCTTCCACGAAGTTAGCTAACTGGGTTATGAGATGCTTATAGTACCAAGCATTGTAGAAATCGGGGCGGATATGTAGCATCGTCTTTCCCCACGCCGAGATGTAACCACTGCAAAGACCAGTTCGTTATCGTCCCCCGGCCGGGCCGTAGCTCCCACATCTCCCTGTCGGATGGACAAGATCCCGCCCAAATGATGAGAATTGAGCATTGGCCTTTCACATAGTAATACTCTACCACTCGATGGACTACGACGTATAGTACTAGGTCAGCAGTCTGGCGACGCCAAGAAGAATAGCACAGTTGATATCTACAGCTGGGTGGTGAGACACAAGACCTTTGCTGATGCACTACGAAGTAACCCTAAGCTAATGGGTTTTGCCTATGGCTTTTGATTGGTTTATTCTTATTGCTGTTATCAGTCTGGTGACCTAGTATTGCAGTGAGCTAAGTGGGAGGGCGGAATTGAGCTTATTAGAAGAGCAAGAACTAAACATAATAACTCGGGGGTTATTACGTTCTGTCTTTATCAAACTCAACCTATAAAGTGAACCTCCATAGATCACCTCTCACGCTCTGCATACTGTAATCTTCTGTTTGAAGACCGTTCCTTCTTGACTAGCCTTTCAAACAACATTTTGCACATTGAAGAGAATGTGGACCACGATATTGAGGCCCCTACGTCACCAATCAATCAGTTGCATTTGGCATCCGATCTCGGTACAACGTGGGCCCTTGCCACCCAAGCCCAGATGGGATTCATTATCTTCCCCTCTTCCCCTCTTTTAGCGACCACCCAAAATAGCTTCGTGACTGACAACAAGCCTAAGAGCTACCTACGTATATCTTGGATCATTGTACACCAATTAAACAATGGTCTTAGTTGCTTCAAAGAACGTCAATGATGACCTGTCTAGGTTCTACGCAAAGTGAGTCCAATTACATTCTTGCTCCTAGCTTGTTGTTACAACCTTTGCATGTACTAATCCCTATTAGAGTTGATGAGCTTGAGAAGATTTTTGTTGAAAGTAAGTGGACAAAGGTTAACTCAATGGATTGAAGCTTGTGAGTCGTGAGACTTGAAGGATGAATATACTCATACAGAAACGTGCATAAAACAGGGCTCGGAGATGCAGTCAAAATTCCGTCTATCTCTGCCTACGCAGACCGGAGGGAGGATGTGTTTAAGGTACGAAATTACAGGCATATTCACGCCCTGAAACTCGGAGAAGATTCCAGTGGTTCTCAAGCTACTAGTACTAACTGCACGGCAGATGAGTGAATGGGTTGCAACCAAGATGAAAGGTGTCGGGATCGATGTCACACTCAAAAGTCTTGGTAAACAACAAGACACCGAACTCGAGCTTCCGCCCTTGGTGCTAGGACGGTATGGCAGAGACCCCGAAAAGCCAACGGTCCTTGTATACTGCCATTATGACGTTCAACCTGCCTCATTTGAAGACGGTTGGAAATATGAGCCATTCGAAATGACAGTCGAGGACAATGGCAGGCTCTGCGGCCGCGGCACTTCAGACGACAAAGGCCCTTTGATTGGGTGGATCAACATGATAGAGGCCTTCCAGAAGGCCGATGTAGAAGTGCAGGCAAACTTGGTATTCTGCTTCGAGGGAATGGAAGAGTACGGATCTTTCGGCCTCCGGGAGGCTTTGGAGGACGAGGCAGATAAGTACTTCTCCGACGTTGATGTTGTCTGCATCACCGACGTTGTTTGGGTCAGCGACGAACAAATCAGCATCCCCCAAGGTTTGAGAGGTATCATTTACTACTTAGTGACCATCACGGGTGCGAAGCAGGACGCCCACAGCGGCGGTTTTGGTGGCCAGATTTCCGAGCCAATGGTTGACATGGTGAACATCATGTCGTCGTTGGTGGACTCGAATGGAAAGATTCTGATCCCGGGGATCTATGAAAACGTCCAGCCCGTCACAGAAGAGGAATACGAGATTTACCAAAGACTGAACATCTCGGAAGACTCCCTATACGGTGGCACTGGCTGAAGGAGTCTTCACGATAACCAGGCCGATGCTCTTATCGCTCGGTAAGCTTTGTTTCATGGCTCCGTTTACGGTGGCCATTGAACTTACATGCAACCAGGTGGAAGAAGCCGTCCCTAAGTCTACACCGGATCGAGAACGCTTTTCCCGGCGCCGGGGCTGTCACCTCAATCCCCGCCAAGCTGGTGGGCAAGTTCAGCATTCGGACTGTACCCTTTATGAAGGCGGAAGATGTCGATAAAATTGTACGGAAACACATTCAAGGCCGTTTCGATACCCTCGGAAGCAAGAACGACATTGAAATTGAAGCTCACCCGAGTGATTGGTTCTATGAGGATGCCAGTCACTGGAATTACCAGGCCGTTATCCGGGCAACACGTAATGTTTGGGGCGTCGATCCGGCTATGACGTGTGAGGGTGGCAGGTAAGCTAGAGACCTTCAGTATTGTACGCCACAGCAATAACCTACAGCTCACATTCCTGCAGTATTCCCATTGCCCTAGACTTCAAGAAGATTTTGAAGAAGAACGTTTTGCTGCTCCCTGTCGGTCGACCTACGGATGGACACCACAGTACCAACGAAAAGTTGGATAAGAGTAATTAGTGAGTGACACACATGCCTCGGTATTTGAGGTCCATTTGAGTACAGAGTAGGGCTAATTCATGTTTAAAGCATCAACGCCATCAAGCTTTATGGGTCTTATCTGCAGGAGGCCGGAACTTTGTGGCGTGAAAGCGGGAAAAAAGTGTAAACACAACACTCAAATTTTACAGCGAAATTTGAGTCTCGGTAAAAACCAGCTTCACATGCTGCCGATCACAGGTCGATTGTTTGTCGCATTTTGAACAGCAGCTGAGAAGAGGGGCGTAAACTCTTCATAGTCACCTTGACTTTAGGTACTGAGCGGTTTAATTCGTCAGAGGTCGAAAAGTTACTTGCACGAATGAAAAGTTGATGACAATCATCCTATTCTGAAAAAGCTTCAACGCTCCAAAATCGATGATAACCACATGTGATGTGAGCAAGATAGGCAGATGCTCACTATATAAGAAGGCTTGGGGCATTCAATCTTAACACTCGTAGTATCAAAGACACTGGTTTTCGACAATACCTTGGCATTCACTTTAGTCTTATTCGTATAATGGACAACCAACTCCAAGACCGCGAGGAATGGCTCACCACCCTTAGAGAGCTGCGCTCTCTGGGACTTGGGGACGAGATTGGGGTTCCCAGCTTCGTTCTTTTTGGCTCGGCAAGGGGTAAATTTGCCGTTATGTCAGCTATTTCAGGACTGAATTTTCCACATGAATATGCGAGCATCCGATTTCCTATCGAGTTCGAGTTCCGTCGCGCCCTCTACTGTGTAATCAGAGCCAGCATCCGCCAACCGCTTGAAGAAGCAGCATTGTCCTCTGAGATGAGAGAAATATTTAGATCGACACGAGAGTACAGCACTGATGGTTTATCGAACATCCTGCGAGTGATATCCGCCGAGTCGAGTAAACTTCGAACCCAAAAACATACCAGTAACCATCCTGCAAATACTACCATCAGAATCGAAATTTACAGTCCCAATCAGAGGGACTTGAAAGTGATAGACTTGCCCTCCTGGGGGCTGCCCGGTTGTGATATGGCATCTTCACATACGGAAAAACAGGCAGTTCCATCGATCAATAGTCCTCACAACATCATACTCGCCATCGACGTCGCAAATTTCGACGAAACTAGCCAAAAAGGAATGGAACTTGCTAGGACTATTGACCCTGACAGCAATCGTACTTTTGCTGTCGTGGCAATGTCGCGCGCAATAGTATCTGATGAATATCTGAGCAGCAATACAAACAGGCTTGAGGCACTGAACTGTAAGCTTCGCCTCGGTTGGTGTATTCTTAGATGTTGGAGCTCGGGATCACCGATCAGCGAGAACGACCTCTCAAAACTATCAGGGTGGCCTACATTCAGCGTGACTCAGCTTGCGGCAGCGCCATTCCGCTTGCATCTCGAGGAGTTGATGCTCAGACATTTTCTAAATCACCTGTCTGGCATTCTTACGAACCTCGAGACCAGGTTGACAACGAGCAGCAGAAAACTTCAAGGCTCCAGCCAAATTCGAGACACAACACCTGGAGACGCTTTAGCGTTAAGCACTATGAGGAAAGACTTCGCTTTGATCATAACGGCTGCGGTTGGTGGCGACTACTCTGATCCCTTTTTCCGCGATACCAAGTGGCCTGCGAGCATTTGCAAGAAGAGGCTGCGATCGAACATCCAATGCATCCTTGGCCTTTTTGCAGAGAAGATGCAACAGCAAAAGTATTGTCCATCAGAAGAATCCTCGGGATCAGATGATGTCAATAAAATGAGAAGAATGATGCATTTAGGCTGGAATAGTGGATTACCTGGGATGCTAAGCCCAATCGCTGTTTCCGAGCTGCTTGTCTTGCGATGCCAGCCGTTGAAAAAGATCGTGCATAAGACGGCGACGGACATTATCTGCTGTGTTCGAGATTGTATCGAATTGATACTTGACCACGTACGACAAGCAGCAAGGGTCAAGGAAGTCTCCATCACAGTCGAGACGGCGCTGGAAACCGTCATCAATGATTTCCGCGACAAAGTGGATGAGTTGTTGCGCCCTTATTGCTCCATACATCCACTTGTGTATAACCCCAATGTTATCCAGCATGTATGGAGTATACAGGAGTCCCGGCGGAAGGACAGAACCGAAGCCCAAACGCCAGCCGAGCGCAAGACTAATGCCGGTTACTTTAAGACGACTCGCACCGCAGACTGTCCAGAACCGCCGACGACTTCGGTCATCAAGGGCGCTCTGTGCCGTCAGGCCTATGAATTAGCCCATGACTATACAAGGGCCTATTATGAGGTAACATCTCGGGGTTCCCGTGACTACAGAGCTATGATGTGCTAATGATAACGATTAATGCAGGATGCTTTACAGGGGCTGACATCGAACTTTGGCCTGTACGCAGTCGAAGAATGTCTTTTATCGAGAATAACGACCATCTCGGATTTCAAGCAGACGCTTGAAGTGTCCGATGAGCTATGTCATCATATAGGCAATGAGCCTGCGAATACGGCCTGTCGGTCAAAATCGCAGGCTGAATACGTTGACAGATTAAAATCTGCAATTGAGACGCTGAGACGTGTTCAAGCATGTCAATCGGCACCATCTGTAGACGAGTTCTTTTACACTACTGAAGGTAATGATCATAAGAATTCGATCTCAAACCTATATTAATATTTTAATATTTTATTTAGAAGGTATGGACACACCTACATCCGACACGCAGACCGATTCGGATTGTGTTCCTGTCGATCAGTACGACAACGATGATTCATACAACCTCTTGAATCTAGTAATTTAAAAACGCCTGCACAAACTACCAAATGCAGACAAAGATAGGATGAGGCAAGCTCCCCACCTCTGGGCACCTTTCGCAGGAAAGTAGGTAGTTCCGTACTGTCTTTCGGGGCGCAGCCCTGAGATCTGCAGACCGTCTTGCAATTTTATTCGAGAAGAACATCCATTTTAGAGTATTTATGTCAAACACTTTATCCTTTTTTTCTTTGTGAAAAGAAAAGCAAGAGCACAAGATGACACGATAGGGCAAGCACCGAACTGCCGATTATAATGACAAACTCTTTCAATGCCCCTCCGTTCCCATTAGACGACGTGTCTTGTCGTCTGCCGCAGTCCTGTAGCCGCAGCCGGAACGTCAATCGCAGTACTCACACCCGATCGCCCAGAGACATCCGGAAGACATGCAAACCTGATGAATGCATCTTCCTCCGTCAAGCTAGCTAGTTCGGAGTTGGCATGCATTACTTTATCCTCATTCACGGTGATATTCGTGTTCGGTTGTACGTCCATCGCGACACCATCCCACCGCAGATTCTGCCGGCGGTCCTTCTCCTTACTGATATTCTCGCTCAACTCGGTAGCGGTATCGAGCTGGACGGTGTACATCGGATTGCCGTTCTCGCCCGACTTTGGCGTCAAGCCGCTAGGCTTGCAGAGCGGGATGGCCCTGCAGGCCGCCACCAAGGCGCAGTGGAACCTGTTGCTCCTCTGGGCGCGGAGCCTGTCGTCGGACCAGTTGTTGCGGTGCGTGAACGCCAGCCGGAGCTCCATCTTGTTGAGCTCGTGGAGGTTGACGACGTTGAGGCCCAGGCTGTCCGGGACGTAGTCCCGGGCGTTGTCGGCGAGGAACTCCTCGAGGAGGGCGCGCAGGCGGACGATGTCCTTGAAGGTGGTCCTGAAGTCCACGAACAGGGTGACGCCCTGGCGGTTGATGCCGGACCGCGAAAAGTTCTCGATGCGCTTCTGCGACAGCCGGTCGTTGGAGATCTGGAGGTCGCAGCCGTTGTCGAGCCGCCGGAAGACGGTGTACAGGAGAGACTGCCGCTTGACGGCGCAGGCGGTGGCGGCGGTCGAGCCCATGTTGTAGACGTTCACCACGTCCCCGATGTCGTAGGGGTGGTCGAAGAAGACGAAGACGATGCCGACGAGGAGGTGGTGGAATGTGCGGCCCACGGCGAACGAAAGACCAATGGCAAGACTGGAGAGAATGGTCTGAATCTGCTTGATGGCTGGCACATACTGGACCACTACATATTAATGGGTCGGCTTTCCGTCCCTTAAGAGAGATATCATACATGACTTACTGATGAAGAAGATCATGACGGCGGCGAGAAGCAAGAGACAGAACCAGTCGAACGTATTGATGCAGTGGTCCATGCTGTCCATGCTGCGGTAAATGTCGTGACGGGTCTTGCCGCCCTCGGTGACCATGCCAACGAACTCGTCAATGCGAATGTCGGGGCTGTTGTTCTCGTTGAATGTCTGGAAAATCGCGACGGCTTCGTCTCTGCGATAGGGGCCGAGGACCTCGATGATGTCGTCGACCGTGAGGCCCGGACGGCCCTGGGCGACGAGAGACAGCCAAATGCGCCGCGCCAATGCCGCGGCCGACGCCGGGTTCGCCCAGGCGCGCTCGATGACGGCATACGTGCTCGCCGGCCGCAGCCAGTGGGCGTTGGGCTCGGCGGAGATGAAGTTGCCAAAGAGGCTGGTCATATCGTAGCCGTCGATCCCCAGCCGCGCGAGGTAGCTGGAAACCCTGGCTCGGCCCGAGGCGTGGGCGTCGCCTTTGGCGTTGCGGATGAGCATGTCCTCCTCGGCAAAGGTGCCCCGGTGAGGCGGGTGCAGGAAGACTGAGGCGTCGTACAGGGTGATGAGGGCGTTCTGCAGGTCCTTGGTGCGCCTGAGCTTCACATTGTCTGCTCGGTAATGGTAGTGGATCGTGATGTAAGATATGAAGAGCTTTTCGAGGAAGTAGAAACAGACCCAGAGGGTCGGTCAGCTGCTCCAGGACATCGGCGACCACGTCGTCCCAGGCGAAGGTGTCCGGGGCTTTGTTTATATTGACGGCCAAAAGCTCATTCTCGTTGATGCACTGATAAGACCCCGTCATTATAATCAGGCCAGGAACCGCACAACTGTGAATGATTGCACTTACAGCAGCGAAGAAGATGTACGTGACAAGTGTGGTGCCCAGAAAGGCTGTTGGCCTTCGCATGAACTTCAACACTCTCCAGTACCTCTGGTGAGCTGAGTTGATATACCTTGGCTCGTTAGAGGTGATTACAACAACAGGTTCTTGCAAAATTTGACAATATACCTCGCTACGAACCTGAAGAGGTAAGGAAGGCCAAGGCCAAGGAGATCAGAGGCAACGGCCCCGACCCAGGTAACTTCTAGCCACAGACAAATGTAGAACATGAGGTTTTGATATTGCTTCGCTTCAATGCCTTGTGGTGTACTTTCCTCCACAATGTCCGCGTCGCTGGCCAAAATGATGATTGGGACGAGGAACGCGACAAAGATGACGACCACGACGATGGCATATCGTAAAGCCCACCAGAAGAGCTTTCGGCGATGGTGAGCCGAGATGATGGGTGGCATCTGCTGTTGTTGAGAGGACTGAGGAGTGTTTTGATACTCATCGCCGCTTTCTATTTCCCGACACCCTGTCCTAGACTGATAGGTCGTGAAATCCGGCCAGCCCTTGGCCAGAGGATCTTGGTGCGAGGGGGGGTCAACCTGAGCAGATCCGCATGAGCTGTAGGGCGCTTTGAGGAGAGACAAAGTAGGCGAACCCGCAGAAGATGGCTGGTTCACTGGCAGGATGGTGTCGGCGTGGTTGTCGGAGTCTCGCTGTTGATGGACAAGCGGCAAGCTGTCCCTAGATGTGCGGCCCGTCATGTTTGTGAAGCAAAGAGTTTACCAGCGTCGGAAAGAAACATCCGAAAAGGAAACGATCGAGTTTGTGAACCTCGAGTCTTGTCTTAAGTCGTCATTGTTGGGTCAAACATTGACCGAGCCTTCGAGGCAAGCCAGAATCTGGACTGCTTCCGGTAGCCCTGTCTCGGAAGCAAGCCACCAGCTAACCGCCTTTACTTGCTAGAATTCGTCTATCTAAGCCATTTTAACTCTCAATATCTGAATTCAACGATGAGTCAAAACAAGTAAGGAGGCTCGCTCCATTGCCATGGCTGTGGTAGAGAATTGGATCATCGCATGGGCAAGCCCGTTGAGCACCGCTATGACAAGACTAGTAGTCTCGTGCTAATGCACGCAATCCCGCAATCAAGATGTTGCGGGCATAGAAAAAACAGTCTCACACAAAAAAACGCCATGCGGATTCCCAGTCTACTGCTCGAGGAGTTCCGATAGACTGCTGTGGGTGGCGTAGGGCTGAGGGACGAACTGGTCGTACGGCATAAGTCGAAATGCGCTGTCGCGGAGCGTGGCGGCATCATTCCGCTTCACAGTAGCCAATGACTCCGCAATGTTCATCCGTTGTCTTCCCAGTGGTCAGGTTTGACTCTAGACTAAACTGACCCCCTCGTCTTCATGGCATCGCAGACCCCTGATAGCTTGATGTGTCTTTATGATTTATCTTTTTCACCCATTTCCCAATTTATCATTCGTCATTTTAGCAAAACACTAATTATATTGTTGTACGTACCCACGGCCTTTACAAATGACACGCCAGCAGAAGGCCGATATAGTAGCACAGCCTGCTCAGACCCAAGCAGCCAGTTTTTCATATTAATACCAAGCCTTGGCCTAGGAAACCGGCGTCACTGAGGGGGATATAGTCCGACCATATACTGTGCACGTCTGGTGGAGCCCGCATGTCAAGAAAAAGGCGCGCAAGCATGGCGAACGTTCTAGACTCGTGAACCGACGCAGACCGACCGACACAATCGCACCGGCGCTGAGTGGGCGACTCGGATCACCGAGCCCCCCCTCCCCGCACTATTCCGGAACGAGTATTCGGATCCCGCAGCCAATCAAATGACAGAGTTGCAGTTGCGCTGTGATGCAGGGACCAGGTCCCCGCG
>JASUDE010000071.1:0-30698 GCA_034509685.1 Colletotrichum cereale | reverse complement strand
GGCCCCCCCCCCCCCCCCCCCCCCCCCCAAACGTCTGCTTTCAATTCGGCTGCGTTCGTTGCAGAATGGACGATGCAAAGGAGAGGTGATACCTCCATGTTACGGGTTACCTAATTCGTCCGATGTCTCGCAAGACGGTGATGAAACATTTACACAGATGCCATAGTGTATGTACTTATCCGTAGACTATGTACATGTACATGTACAGTAGTTATGCATACGGACATATGTAGGTACAGTGTAGTACAAGCGGCTGTCATGCAACATCCGCCCCACCATTGCCACTCACCCTGGCCATCGATTTTTTAATTTTTTTTCTTCCTTTCTTTGTACGGAAAGTCTTAAAAGTCCTCCCCCCAAATATTGCCAAAGGCGTGGGGCGAGCACGCAACAGACGCTTACATGCTTTGGTGGTGGTTCGTTCCCTCTACGGCTTCTGCTGACGTTCCATTCCTACCTGAACATCCCTAATTCCTACACAGTCCTTCTTTGCGCGCCCCGTCATAACTAGCAGCAACCCTCTCCAGACCCAGACGAGAAATCATGACGACCGCGGCAGAGGAGCAGCCGTTGCTCGTGGAGGACCCTCTCTGCGAGGAGGACCTGTCAAAGCATTTGCTTGACTTTGACCCCAACGGCGACCCTGACAACCCTAGAGAGTGGCCGACGCCCTTCAAGTGGACCATCGTCGGTCTGCTGGCCCTAACGGCTTTCACTGTGTACGTTCGTCGTCGTCTTCTGTTGCTCCCGTCTCCCGTCTCCCGTTTCATGGGACATGGGCAACACACTCTCCCTCCGCCGGCTGACCATTCTCTCACAGTACCTTCACCTGCATCTCGGTGGTGCCCGTCGCCGCCCACATCATAGCAGACCTAGACCAGAATGAGGGCGCCAACTCCCCCGCAACCGCCCTGCTCGTCACCATCTGGGAGCTGGGCGAGGCCGCCGGCCCCCTCCTCATCGCGCCCCTGTCCGAGATCTACGGCCGCTACCCCGTCATGAACGCCGCCAACATCCTCTTCATCACCGCCACCGCCCTCGCCGCCCTCAGCACCACCACCCCGCTCCTCATCGCCGCCCGCTGCCTCACCGGCCTCGCCGTCGCCTCCAACGTCCTGAACCCCGCCATCATCGGCGACATGTTCGTCCCGGACCGCCGCGGCTCCGCCATGAGCATGGTCTCGCTCGCGCCCCTCCTCGGCGGCGCCGTAGGCCCCATGATCAGCGGCGCCATCGCCCAGTCCCTCGGCTGGCGCCAAGTCCTGTGGATGAGCGCCGCCCTCGCCGCCCTCTGCGAGCTGCTCTTCCTCACCTGCTTCCGCGAGACCTACAAGATGACCATCCTGAGACGCCGCGCCGCCCGTCGCGCCCGCGACCACCCCTCGTCCCCGCCCCTGCACCCGGCCGCCGTCGACGACCACAAGAGCCTGCTGAGGCTCTGGGAGTCCGTCAAGCGCCCCTTCCAGGTGCTCTTCAACTCCGGCGTCCTCATGGGCCTCTCCTTCTTCGGCTGCATCACCTTTGCCTACTTTTACGTCATGTCCATCAGTCTGCCCGTCATCCTCCAGGACGTCTACGGTTTCTCCCCTGCCCTCACCGGCCTTTCCTTCATGTCATTCAGTGAGTCCCCAATCCAGACCATCCCTACGTCACGCTTAGCTGGCCTGGCGGTTGACCAATTTCATCCCTAACACAATCCAGGCGTCGGATCCTTCATCAGTGTTCTAGTCAGCAACTTCAGTCTGGACAGGATCTACGTGACGCTCCGCGGCAACGACCCGGTGGGCCGCCCCGAGTACCGTCTCCCGCTGGTCATCATCGGCGCTTTCACCCTGCCCCTTTCCATCACCGCTTACGGCTGGATCGCCCAGCTGCACCTCCCCGTGGGCTACCTCCTGCTGTCGGTAGCCATGCTCGGCTTCACCCTCCTGATGGCCTCTTTGCCGCTCTCGGCCTACGTCGTCGACGCCTCCGGCCTGTACTCCGCCTCCGCCATGACCGGCGTCATCGTCACGCGGTGCCTCGCCGGCACCTTCCTGCCCCTGGCCAGCGGACCCACGGTGGAGAGGTTCGGGTACGGCTGGGGCTTCACGATGCTCGGAGCTTTTAGCATTTGCCTGGCGCCCATTCCAGTGCTTGTTATGAGATACGGCCACGTCTGGCGCCAAAAGTCTGAGTATACGAGAGATATCTGAGACGCTATGAGTTCACGAGTTCATGAAATTTATCATTGAGCATTTAGATGGAGAACGGGAAAAGTTATTTTTTGAGTGTGATGACTGGGCTTTGCTTTCTAGATTGCATTTTGGAGTCATTGGCCGATTGGTCCGGCAGTGACATCTGCTCCCGATCAACAGTTGATCACTTTGTACATAGAGCGTAGTAACTTATTTGACGAACATGTAATGAGTGTAGACGCATCAGCATACCTTATCCGGTCCTCAAGTCGGTCTTAGCCACCTGGGCAGCTTCGCGAACTGCGTCATGTCCAAGTACCGAATCGCAATGCCATCGCCATGTTTCGTGCGACGAATCATCCACGTCCAAATCTGCCAACGCGGCATCCCGGACCTCTTGGTCAGGTCCGTCTGGCAAATGGAACCATTTCCGAGGCGGCTCCGTGCGACCCTCGCCGCATAGCGCTTCAGATGCTCGCGTCCCTCGGGCTGCTCCGTATGCTCGAAGCACAGCGGGGATCATCTTTTTGAGCTCCGTTTCTCCTGCGTACTCGCCTCCCACGTCTGTCTCAGAGTTGCCTGATATTGCTTCATTTTCTTTCGCAGACTTACCTTGCACGTGGTCTTTCGCTACGCCGAGTAACTTGGCGAGAAAAGCGCCGTCCTCCATGGCCATGGCTGCGCCTTGTGCTTGGTAAGGGAGATTCGAGTGAAAGGCGTCGCCCAGCAGAACAAAACGGTCCTTGACATCCGTGAGTCCTGTGTGGTCGTAGGGAGGTCTTTACAAGGAAATTGGACATACCCTGCTTTCTCGATCTACCTTGGGTGGTGTGCGAATTTTCCACTTTTGAACTCGAGGTACCGAAGACATGATCTTCCTCAGTCTATGACGTGTTAGTGCCGATATAGTCCAGACTGAGTATCGACATATTGGGTTCTGTCCCTTCTCCGCTGACCACATCATGCAATTTTGTAGCAATAAGGTATGTGACTATACTCACGTCTCATCCCACCCGGCGTAACAGTCCCTCATCTCCCCCACATCGCCTTCAACGTGCGGATGCTCGGGCTCTCTGTATTTCTGTCGGATCAGAATGAGATTGATCTCTCGCCCGCCCCTGACGGTGTAAAAGATAGTGTGCTGACCCGGGCCCAACCACACCAAGACCTTGTTCTGCGAGCAGAGGCTATCGATTAGAGGGTCATTCAGAGCCTTGAGATGCTCAATCGGGAGCAGGGCCCTATAGGCTACGTCCCCTGTTTCGACCAGGGGCGAAGGCTTCCCAGTAAACTGCTCGCGGCATACAGACTGAGGACCTGCTCATTGTCAGGGGTGAATCCTGGAATAGCTCATCACTAGAGCAACCTTACCGTCAGCGCCGACGATGAGATCACCGCTAATCTCGTCTCCGTCCTCCATGTACACAGTATCGTTCTCAAAGTCGATCCTCTCCACCTCCATGCTCAAGTTGAGGCTCACGCCCAGCTCTTGACACGTCCGCCACAGCGCGCTGTGGAAATCGGCTCTATGCGCGACCATCCAGGGATCGCCGTAGTCTTCCTGACACTGCGCCTCGGTGAGTTCGCAGAGCTTCTTGCCGTCCTCGAACCGGCGGAGCTCAACCGCGTCAACGGCATCGGCCACCCGGCGTAGCTTGTCCAAGAACCCGAGCTGTCGCGCCACTTTTGTGCCGTTGGGCGGCACCTGGATGCCCGCGCCCATCTAACGACGAGAAAAGTCAGGCCATTTTGTGTTCTTTGGATCGCGAGGAATGGGAAGAGTACGAGCATCCCGGTGAACTTACTGGTACGATCCTAGTGGCTCTCTCGAGAACCACCACCTCGAAACCCTCTCTTCGACACGCGATGGCGCAGGTCAGGCCGCCGATGCCCGCGCCAACTATGATGACTTTCAGGCTTGGCTTGGTACCCATGGCATGACAATTTGGCCGCATGGAAATGGGGGGGATCTGAGGTGTGAGGAAGATAAGATCCTACAACCGAAGCCGTGAGATGCCGCTACTTGAAGGTCTTCCTGAGGTGCACCATGCAAGATATCCCGGTTCGCCTCCACGCTACCCCGCGGCAACAAAACCCCACCGTACCGGACCGGTTAAGCACGAAACCGATCAAAAATGAGCGTTGCAGTTGATCATCCAACCACAGCACCACCAATTTTCAAAGTCTCAGTACCCACTATCCTATCTACTATTCCTACGTTCTTTCTCCTTTTTACTTGGATCGAAAGTCGTTTCAGAGGTTCTGGGAAGCACACCTGTCCTTTCTTCAAATTGAAGTTCCAGAATGCTATATTATGGCAATATGATCTTAACCTCTCTCGCAGGCACAAGCTTACACGTGTTCTCTTATCGTCATCTGTATCAGCGCAGATTCAACGTAAGGCTAGTGAAGAGCACAAGTGATGGGGGTTTTGGGTAGGCGAGATCCATCGTCTTCTGTGAGAGTTGATTACGCTTGTCACTACTTGCGTGGCGATGATAACCCCATTGGTTCATTCGGCTTAGGTATCGTAAGTTCGGGGGTAAGTAAACCTTTTGGTTTTGCACTCATCATTGAGATACTATACTCTCGCACCTATAATCATTCTAAAGATCATAGGTGAATACATAAGCACCCGAAATTAAATCATTTGTATCCATATGTGTGCTCAAAAAGACGCAGGAAATCTGATCCGCAAGACTCTAATAAGAGTTGATCTTTCCATCCATTTCTCGGCTTCCCCTGTTTCCTTTCTCTCGCGCACACTTTCAAACTTTTATCCCTTAACTAGCGTGGAACTCGCTGCTCCCAACACACAGTGCTACTTCGTGTGGAATTCCGCGCGCATTATACTGTCTGAGAGGAAAGGTTTCGATACGGTGGTCTCTGCATGTGTAACACCGCGTGCAGGTATCCTTGGCCCCTCAAAGATGTATGGAAGGCAGCGTCAAAGAAGATGCCCAGGCGTCTACGCCAGGTAACACAAGCATATGAAATCCAAGCAATAGCCCGTCACATTGAACGAAGGAGGAGGCAGTCAAACTTCTGATCACAAAGAACACTGTGGCATATCTCTAAACATGCTTCGTAAAACAATGGCTCCAGCTGTCTCGTAGACTCGATGCTGTGTAAAGTTTGGCGGTGCTTCTTTCAATGCACGATTCACATGGTTCATGGACGAACGGGCATATGTCCCCTAGTGACTCCAACATAATAGAAGGAGTTTGCATTTGTGTCGCAATTTGATAAAGTCTGTGTAACTCTTTGTACCCGGAGACGTGACAGCAATGGCACTTATCTCGCCCTCTGTGCTTCTTGAGGGAAAAATACGAGCCCATTATCCCACCAATTCAAGCAGGCTCAGGGCAAGCCATTGAAGCGATTGTCGTCTTAGAAATAGCTCACCTACACAATGGTTGATAACTAGAAAGGGTCGATTGGCGCGTCCCTCATCAAGACTGCTTTCTCGCGCAGCCTCATACGCCGACCTATCTTCCGACTCGCGCCAGAGTGTTCTCGAGTCTCATGAGACATGCCTGGGCTTCTACTCACCCTTTTGCTCCTTTTCGGGGCTGTTGGAGATGTGCTGTCTATCGCAGATGTAAAGCCAGACCTAGATCGACGCTGGCTTGCTCCTAGTTTCGTAAACAGCACTGCTGCAAGTCAGCCACCGCAGACATCTTGTCGGATTGGAATCAATTCTTGCGCCATCCCAGAGGTTCCTCAGTGGTCCAACGTCACGACGGTAAGCTACAGGAAGACTTGCATGATGCAGCTGGGATATCTGACTAACTCTTGTAGACGGGTATGCAGTCTGGAAACACCTCCTCAACTACATCCATACCTGTAGCAGGAAGCACCAATGTGCAGTCTAGAAACATCTCGTCCACTACATTCATGCCTGTATCAGGAAGCACCCTCGGAATCATTAATGGTAACACTACCGTTACAAAAGTCGAGACGAAGTTTACCGTGATTCAAACCGGCAATCCATCGGTAACACCACCAGCGGTTACAACGGCAGCTTCTTCAAGGAGTATATTCGCCAGCTCATCGCCAACCTCGGTATCTACATCACTGGCAACCTCTTCGATATCGATGTTGACATCCTTGCTGAACTCCCGATCCTCTAATTTCATAGTATTCCCCGTGTCATCCACATCGGTAGTGAGCAATGGCACTACCTCTCTTCCCGATGATAAAAGCCATGTGCTGGGAACACCAAGTAGTATCAGCATCCAGAAGAGCTCAGTGACCCTTACTTCAGGTTCAACCGTCACAGCGTCTTCAACCACCACAAATGCTGGCACTCCGACCGATGAACCGCATTTGACTTTGACTACCCTGCCGATTGGGGTAAACTTTGTAACCCTCGATAGCGTCACTTACACATCTCCGACGTATATCACAACCACTTCTCCGGGCAGTAGCCACTCTACGATCGTTCCAAGTAAGTTTCGACTGAGCGTTTTGTCGATTCTACTAATCGCCGGACAGACTCAGTCATCTTTCCCTTTGTCGGCCCCCCGATGATATGTTTCAATTGCTATATAAGCTTTCCGCCGAACATCCAAATCGACGTTCCGCAGTTTTGCATCCGGCTGTTGGGACTGAAAATCGGCAACTGCCCACCCAAGAAGGACAATAAAAATGACAATGATAATGAAAATACAGAGGACGATAAGAAGGGTGCCAAGGATGAAGCAAAAGAAGGCGGGGATGACAAGAAAGAGGATGATAAGAAACCCACCAAGTCTGAAGAGCAAGCCACGACAACCTCAACTTCTTCATCGTCGTGCACCGTCACCATCACTGCTACACACAGAAGCGTATTCTGTTCAGTGACGAAAGGTAGGTAGAACGTTGCCATCAAAGAGACGAGAGACCCGCTGACGTGATTCGCTTTCCAGGGAACAGTGCCGACGCAGCCTGCTCGACGACCGCCTATACAACAGTCACCGAGTGCAGTGCTCTCGGTAAAGCAACAACCGTAACGACAACCGAGACCCCGACACCAGTCGTACCACTGTGCGGCCCTGACACGTGTGGTGAGCGAGTCTGCCCCGAGACGAAGGAGAAAAGGCCCAAGGCCCCTGCTGCGAAAGATCTCCTAAAGCGTGGCGAACCCGCCCTCGGCCAGTGGCCCGAACCGAGTGACCACCCGAATCACCAAGCCTTCATTGCCGGGCAGATCCTGGGGATAGCCGAGGGAGGTGTGAGTCAACCAAGGTACAGCCCGAAACTCGTCAGGCATTTTGACGGTGCCCCCATAAGCGCCGAATGGGTCGCCTTCAAAAGCGAGGTCACGGCGCTCGCGCTCCAGGGGCTGTACGGCTGCACCAGCATCATTCTGGTTTCCCGCCGCGGCGCGTGGGTGAGCCACATCTGGCAGACAGTCATCATGAACATGGATCCCGATGTCTCGTTCCTTGAGATGATTGAAGATGATCTCCCCCGCGGGATCAATCCCACGGACCCGGCTGCCGAGTATTACCAGTACGGCCTGGTGGAAATGAAGGATCACCCGGAGCTCGGCGACGCGGGGGTCATGTTCGGCGACGACGCCGAGGGCATCCACACGCCTTCGAGCTTGAACATGCGAGCTTTCATTGTCACGCCACGCGCATACATGACCCGTGAGCTTTACAGGGATCCGGACGGCCGGATGATTCCGCACGCAATCCTGAACAATATCCATCATCAGCGGGGCACGGTCCGAACCCCAAGGGAAGTCGAAAGATTGCAGAGAGAGATATTCGATGTATACGGCGACATTCCTCTGGAGGTGCTGGATTATAATCCAATCGTTCCAAAGCTGGAGCATTCGAGAAAGTGGGACAGCGACCACGTAATGGTCGACGACGACGGAACCGAATACAGCCTCCGTGAGTACATGGCGGTTAAGAGCATGGGGACTGTCAGGGGAAAGTTTCTGCTGCAGTACCAGCCGGCGAGGAGTTGTCAAGACCAAGCCGAGTGGCGGCTGTGGTTTGAAGGACAGCCGGTCGGCGACCGAGCGGATGCGTGGGCGCCAATGCCAACCCAGATCTTTTCCCAACCGGGTAATAGTTCGCAGCCTGGGCGTAGACAGGAGCAGGTTTGCGAGATTCCCATCCAAAACACACTCCCGGCGCCGGGTTCTCCTACGTCTGCGGGAAGGCCGGTTTCTTCTCCTATCTCTCAGACGCGGACAATCCCATCGGTCCCCGTCACGCTTCCATCAACGTCGGCTTTGGGAATCGTGTACCCGTCCGGGAGCAGTCCAGTTCTTCCGACGAGCCATGCCAACACCACGACTATACGGTTCCCCGTCAACAACACAGATATATGGATACCAACGACAGTAGGTCCAGTTCCTCCGACGACCCGTGTCAACACCACAACTCCACGGACCGCTATCAACACAACAGATCTGGGCAGATCAACGACCGTCGAAAATTTGATCGACACTATCACCACAACCATAAAGGTAATTGTCAAACCCACAACCCTAAGGGTACCGTCATCAACCATCGCTGTGATCCCAATCACTTCGTCAACACATCCCACGACCAAAGCCTCGTCGACCTCGAAAGAAACCGTCAAGACTACATCAGTTTCGAGCAAGCCACCACCAATGACTACAACGTCTTCCGCCACGAAAGCGTCATCGACTTCGAAAGCAGCCACCAAAACCACATCAAGCCGCAGCAGGCCTCCCGCTCCGGCCCCCTCGGAGGCCGTCGCAATCTACTACGTGGACACGATGATGCGCGACTTCAACGGGATGCTCGAGATCGAGGGCGCGTGGTGGATGTTCCCCGTAAACGTAGAGAAGGACTTCCTTTTCCATGACCCCTGCGGCAAGGAGCCGCAGGGGTGGAAGTTCCTCGACGCGCCCCTGAGTCTGGAGAGCGTGCCTTGGCCCCCCTCCTTGCAGGCGGAGAAGATCTTCTTCGACCAGAGGTTCTGCAAGTATAAGGCGCAGAGCGGGGGCACGGGGTACGGCACGCTCACCTGCGAGGACATGCGCGAGTTTGCGTGCGAGAGGGACCCGCGGGCGGCGAAGAAGATCGAGTGCTCGAAGGACCCGGTGGTGGATCGGGCATTTGTGGCACGGGTCCTGTGCAAGTTCCCTACGACGGACTACAGGGAGGACATTGAAGAGATCGCCAGCGGTGAAGGTGGTTGGGTCAAGAGCAAAGTCCCGATTCTAATCGATTAATGGCCAAAGTAGGTTGTTTCTGGCTGGAGACTCCGGTGACAACAAATCCAGGCTGTGTATATTCTTGCGCCTCAACGCCGTTACAATGCCGCCTCCTCCAATGGTGTGCACATGATTCTCTTTCGCAAGTAGCGCTGTGTTCCATCGACTTGAGACTTTGCAGCATTTCCTCGTACCGGCTACCGACTTGGTGATCGAGCCGCTCTAAGTACTATGCCTATAAGGGATGGCTTGACACAGCCCAGCGCTAGACTGCTCGTAAAGTGCCCTGGTCCTAGCCCTTCACCGGGTCAAGAATGACAAGCCAAGTAAATTCATGGGCTTTGGAGGTGTGACTTATTGCGCTAATCCTTCCGCTTCCAAAGCCTGGGTGTATCTTCCCTTGTCGTGTAAACTAGACCCGTATGAACTCCCACAGTGTCGTGCTATGGCTCCGCCGCGCCAGGCCGATCCCGTCCTCCGCAACGCACAGCACCATCAGCGAGTCGGACCACAGCGGCGACAGGAGCTGGTACCCGCCTTCGGGGTGCTGCCGCGGCGTCCACAGCTCCCACCCACGCATCTCGGCTCCGGTACGGATGCCGGCGTCGCTGTCGTGGCCGATATACCGTCCCGACCTCGGGTTCTGGAAGCCAAAGTAGCCGTTCTTCTCAACGCAGTGCCATAGCGTGCTTGGGTCGCGGTCTCCCTTGAGATCCAGTAGAACCGGCTTGTCGTCCACGATGGTGATTGCCCGGCAGGTGGCTTTCTCGATGATGTGAAAAGTGCGGCCTGGCCACGGGACATCACTATGCTCATCTCCAACGGCCTCGTCGGCGACTGCTGTGGCTGGAGGAGTGGACACAGGGGGCGACGTTTCCGAGGAAGACTCGGACAGGGAGTCTGCCTGCTCGTTCTCAGAGGCCCTGGTGAAGATCTTTAACATGTCGATGCGAGCGTTGCTCTTTTTCTAGGCTCGAGAGCGAAGAGTACTCTTTATAAAGCTTGTAGTGTATAAGTCTGGGCTGTGGCGATAGTCTTGGAAAGGAGGACGTTGGTGTTTGGCTATACAACTAATAGTGATGCAATGTGGGTTTATGGAGGGGTTCGGATTACTGGTCACGCCAACAAACGCACGTGTACATCTGCCTAAGTACATATCTTAGTTCCCTTTTTGGCCTTGCGCAAGTGCAAGTTGTTACTGCATGTTGAAACTCGGCCAAGAATGTCTCTGATTCGTTAGTAACTATCGGACACTTATCTACAGTTGAGTTGATGATATGAACCGCGGTATTTTCAAGTTCGGTCAAGTCTCCAATCCATAGCAACATCATTTGCTGTCCTTCAGATCCCTGCGGAAATAGACCCTCTCATACCCGTCTTCTGTTTTCCTTTCCGTCTCGACAAAACCCATTTTGGGGTACAAAATAAGGTTCTCAAACATTTTGACGTTGGTGTAGAGCTGTAGATTCGTGCAACGGTAAGCCCTCGCAACGTCCTCGGCACATCTCATGAGAACCCGCCCAAAGCCATGTCCCTGGGCCGCTGGGGCCACGACCAAGTTGTTTATGTGGAGTGCGTCCGCCGCGGGATCATGTCGAAGAATGATGGAACCAACTGCTTGGAGGCTCTTGTCGTTTCGGAGTACGTATGCCAGTTGCGACTTAATGACTTCGTTGTAGTCGGCTTTCATGGGGGCTGGTTCCTTGCCGATACGGTCGATGTACTTGGAATATGCTGCTCTGATCATGGACTGAAGTGCTGGAACATCTCCGGAACTGGCTCTAACGATGGAATGGCCCTCTATGGAAGATTCAGGCTGATAGTTGTAATCATCCATGTTGGCTCATCCAGAAAGTGGCATAATCAGCTGGGTATGAAAGAGTGTGACTCTTTCACTGATACCCATCTGCCATCTACTTACAAGCCAGGTACCAACCAGACCACCAATGACGAGATGGCTCCACATATCCGATAGTGGAGAGCTAGCTCTACGACCCGGTACCGCCAAAGCTACCTACCTACCTTGCCTAGGTACCTATGTACCTCTCCTTAGGTACGAGAGGCACCGATAAAAGGTGCCGATAAGATAAGCACTTCACCTCGTCCAAAAGAACAGACGGAATTTCCGAAAAGCCGCCGACCGAAAAATTTCGACTTGTTCGTCACTCGCCCCATCGCATGCACGTCCGCCACGGCCGCAAAACGCTGAATCTCCGAATCGCGTCTCAAAGAAACCTCGTCCATCGCCGGAAACTCCTCACGACCACGACCACGACCACGACGACAACGACCGCCGCCGCCGCCGCACGTCCGCCACGAACAGAAGAAATATAAAAAGCCGCTCGCTTCAAACCGCGGCGACGAGGCTTCCCACCCTTCCCCCATCTCTCGAAACATCCGCGATAACCACAGCCCCAACACATTTGCCATGGATCACACGCGCGACCCCTGCCCCTGGGTTATCCTCAATGGTTGGTGACCACTCTTTTTCGGATTGCGGGATCCGCTCTCTACCGTGAACCGCAGGCTGACGCGAAGGGACAGACTTTGGCGGTGCGTTCGCCATGGGCGCGATAGGCGGCACGATCTGGCACGGCATCAAGGGCTACAGGAACAGCCCATACGGCGAGCGCCGCATCGGCGCCATCTCGGCCATCAAGATGCGCGCCCCCGTCCTCGGCGGCAACTTTGGCGTCTGGGGTGGTCTGTTCTCAACGTTTGACTGTGCAGTCAAGGGCTGGCGCCAGAAGGAGGACCCATGGAACAGCGTAAGAATCCTAATCTAGGGAAGGGGGGGACTCCCCTTAGTTTAGTCAACGTCCTCTGACGAGAAGAGTAGATCGGTGCCGGTTTCCTTACCGGAGGAGCTCTCGCCATCCGCGGTGGATACAAGGTTCGTACACTCTCGAGCTTCCTCACTTAGTTGCGTCGTCCCGCTAACACAGGGGAAAAACAGGCCGCCCGCAACGGTGCCGTCGGCTGCGCGATTCTGCTCGCCGTCATCGAAGGAGTCGGTATCGGCTTCCAGAAGATGTTTGCCGGAAGCACGAAGCTGGAGGTGAGTTGGGCAGGAAAACCCCGGCACCCAGGAAGGAGAAGATAACTGACGATGCCACCACTGTAGATGCCCCAACCCCCGCCTTCTGACGAGAGAGCATTGGCCTAGACGAACCGATCCCGTCTCTCTCTCTTAACATTCTATTTACCGAAAGGCGGCATACAGCGGCCGCACTACGAAAAAAGACAACACAACACCAACCCCTCTCTACTCTTCCAGCTCGACGCCTCCCATCTCCCCCTTTTCCACGAGGCCCGCGACCTACTCTGTTTTTTTGACCACTGAAATCGAACGACGCCGTTCCATTTAATCTGCATAAGGCAAGAGCGGAAAGAGGCGTTCCATGTACTATAAAAGTTTCTCAGTTACCGGGCACTGAGCACACCAGGGGAAGGAGGGTGCATCTTCATTCATCATCTCTCCCAGAAGAATGATTAAACACTGGGGACGACGACGAACCGAGGCGTACGGGAACTCCACATGTCTGGGCAGATTCAAAGGATGAGAAGGAGGGGGGGACAGGAATCATGGCTTGGACACGACCAGAACTTGGACCCGAGGAACAGGACGGCATCCCCCCTTTTTATGTTTGATAGGAGTACTGAGCCCTGTGGGATAGAGATGTTTCAAAAATTGTACCACCAAATTCGCCATCTACCTTCTCCCGTCCCTTCGATCCATCGTGTTTTCCCCCCGAATGCTGAAGTCAGACCAAGGCCCGAGCAACTTCCAAGGCAAAGACTGACGACTTCACGGCAGCGCTCGCTCACCACTTCTCGCACAGCCCCCCGACGTCCACGCCCTCCACGTCGGCCCGGTAGATCTTGGCGTAGGCCCTGCCGTCGTCGCCGATCCACGCCCGGTACATGCCGTTGCAGTTGAAGTCCTGCAGGACGGCCGACCGCGCGCCCACGACGCGGCCCCCGGCGTCCCGCGCCACGGCCACCTCGATGCCGATGACGCCCCCCTCGCCCTCGCCCGTCACGCGCCACCGGTCCCCCGCGCTCTTCTGGAGCTCCCCGCCCGGCCCGGACACGAAGGACACGGCGTCGGCCCCGGACAGCGGCTTCCACCGCGCCACCGCGCCGACCGTCCGCCCCGCCGCCACGCGCATGAAGGAGTCGCCGTTGCCCGTGCCCGAGACCGCGATCGCGCGGGTCGTCGCCGTCGGCGTTCCGCCACTGCCGCCGAGCCAGGTCGGCAGAGGGGCGTACGTCCGCAGCGAAGGCAGGCAATCCGCCATCAGCCCCCGCAGGGCGTCCGAGAGCACCACCAGCCCTTTATCCCCGCCGCCGCCGCCGCCGCCGCCGAAGGCGCCCGTCGGGTCCCCGTCCTCGACCCACTCCTCGGCCCAGAAGCCGGCCCCGACGACGGGCGTGTCCCCGATGCGGCCCGTCAGCTTGTTCGTCAGCCCGCCCGTGCTCGTCGCCACGCACACGACGCCGTCCTCGTCCAGCGCCACGGCGCCCACGGTCCCCTGCGGCAGGAACTCGTCGGCGCTCCACGTGCTCGGCCCGTCTCCCCTCTTCTCCCGCTCCAGCGCGCGGACGTGCTCGTCCCACCGCTTCTGCGTGAAGAAGTAGCCCGCGTCCACGAGCGCCAGCCCGTACTGCCGGGCCAGCGTCTCGGCCGTCTCGCCGTGGAGGAGCGTGTGGCCCTGCGCGCTCGGCGCGTCGACGCCGACCTGCGCGGCCGCGGAAGCGGGAACGGAAGCGGAAACGGAGGACGGATGCCCTCCCAGGTCCTCGTCCCCGCGCTCGAGGATGGCCTTGGCCAGCAGGATCGGGTTCCTGACGTGCCGCAGGCCCGTGACGCCGACGCCGCGCTTCTTGAAGCCGCGCGAGACCATGACGGACGCCTCGAGCTCGTTGATGCCGTCCCGCGTGAAGACGGCGCCGTGGCCGCTGTTGAAGAGCGGGTTATCCTCGAGCAGCGTCACGGCGTGCGCGGCCGTGTCCAGGGCCGAGGGCAGCCGGGCGGTGGACGCGAGCGGCGTCGTCTGGTAGGCGTTTGTCTTGCCGATCTGCGTCTTGCGTCAGCTTCCTCCGCAGGAGCCCTCCCTCCCCCTTCCCCCGAAACCCCCGATGTGGCCCGATTGTGGCGGGAACGGGGGGAGATGGGAATCGGGCGTGAGACTCACGATCGTCAGCAGGGCGCGGCGGTACGCCTCGTACTCGGGCGGCGCGAGGTTCGACGGCTTGATGTTGCCGGCGCCGCCGTGAATGATGAGACGCGGCTTCACCTTGACGGCGGCCGGGGCCGGAGACTGGCGCTTATACTCCATTGCGAACCGTCAGATAGCAGCAGCGTTCTCGGCCAACGTTTTGGTTGTTGAAGGATGGAAAGTCAATGCAGCTCTTTGAAATCTCTCCCCAGTGATGGAAAAGCAGTGTTGATAAAGGATGGGTGTTTTGCGTATCTGCAACGGCTCTCACATCGGCGGTGGGTTGTCGGACGGAGTACGTTGTTGTTGATGATAAGATAAGCTCCGAGAGGCCGAATCGGGAAGCTCGTCGGCATGGGTTTCGGTATCAGCGTGGCCGATGTTCGGATCACGCCAACGACGGGAGAGATTGGTGAGATGACGCACCCCCGAGCGAGTCAGTCAAGCTTTACGATAATCTCAACAGTCCAGCACAGCACCATCAGAAAGAAGAACCAGATTATGCCTAATAATGCTCTAGTTTTTTGGGTATCTATCTACTTTTTTAGTACAGATCTTCAATGCCCCTGAAACGCCTAGATCCCCCAGCTTGAAATTTGATGCATCCATTCTACAAACGAGCGAACAACGACCCGATAATCTCCCTGCTCTTCAATAGGTTCAGCACCCGTAGCCGCTCATTGTCCAAGTGGCCCGAGTCGCTCGACTGTCCGCAGGGAAGATGCGCAGCTGGGGCACTGAATTCTTTCTCAAGAAACCGGATCGCTGGGATGGAACCGCCCTCGCGGATGTACAGCGGCTTCCGGGGCTTCTTATCCCTCGACTCCGATGCCTCCTCGGCGCCGTCGTCAGCCTCGTTGCTCTTGAACACGGAAGACCAAGCCTGCACGACGGCCTCCTCCAGCGTCTGGAAGATGGCGTTGGTCGGATCGCCCAGCCAGGGCTCGGCTTTGTTGTCCACCTTGATGGTGAGCGAGTTCTTGGACTCGAGCGTCGCGAACTCGCTCTCGAGGTACGCAATCAGGGACGAGATCACGTCATTAACCTCCTGGCCTGGCACCAGACGCAAGCTGATGTTAGCGCTTGCGTGGCTGCTGACCAAGCTGCCGTCCGGTCCCGAGACCTTGTATCGATGAATCGTCAAGTTGGGCTCTCTCCAGCGGGCCATTAAAGCGGCCTTGAGCTTGTCGGCGAGTCCCTTTTCTGGATCCTGCCGCATAAGCGTCGATGCGATGTCATCGTAGCGCGTCTCCTCTTCGGCCGTGATGGGCAGAATGTCATCGTAGAATCCGGGTATGAGAACTCTGTTGCCAGGGCCCTTCAGCTTCGACAGCGTGCAGGTGAGGTCGGATAGAGGCTCGTTGTTCATGTAGGAGCCATCTACGCCGGAATGCTGGTCGGGTAGATGGGAGTCCACACAGACGGTGGCGTGCAAAACACCGCGCAGACCGTAGGTGAGGCACGGAACCTCGTCGTCGAGCCAGTAGCTGTTGGCAATGAGGATGTAGTCGACGTCGCCGATCAGATCCTTGTTCTTGCGAACGATTTCTCTGAAACCGCGAGAGGCCGATTCCTCCTCGCCCTCGATCAGGAAAATAATGTCGTTGGCGAGCTTTTTCGCCTGGACCAGATCCGTCACCGCGTACAAAGCGGCCATTATCGGACCTTTGTTATCACTGACACCTCTGCCGTACAAGTAACCGTTGATGCCCTTCATCTGGAAGGGATCCGTCTCCCACTTGCTCTTCTTGGTGTCGGCAGGTACGACATCGTAATGGCCGTAAAAGAGGATCTTCTTCCTCTTTTCGGCTGGCTCCAGTGTGCCGGCGAACTTGGCCAGAACGACTGGGTTGTGAGGGCTGCTTTCCGTGCTCAGCATCTCGACATGGCCACCAAGCCTTTTGAATAATGAACCGAGAAATGTTGCGCCTCGTCGACAGTCTTCAGCGAATTCGGGCCGTGAGGATACAGTCCTGTAGGAGACAAACTCCCCGAGTGTCTTGATCATGACGTCATTGGCTTCCTCCACCTCCTTTTGCTCCTCGTAGGGTGAGCAGTCAATGTGCCAGATGGCAACATCGTCGTCATTGGCACCAGTGATGTAGTATTGTCTGTTATTGTAGGTAGTCACAGCCGATGACAAGACCTTGCCCTCGTGGGCCTTCCAGCGTGCGACGCACTGGTACTTTTGGCTGATGTTGGCAGCCGCCTGTTTGTCTTGGTATTTTCCATAGTGCGCAGTTGTGTGTTTCTGAAGGTCTTTAGCAAGAGCGGTAACGGAGAAGGTTTGAGAGGCTTACGCTTGCTGACCCCGACCGCGAGGCACTCAGGAGGTAACCCCAGCCCATATGCAGGGTCATGACGTCGCCCCTGTGTCCCTTGATCACTCTCAGCTTTGACTTTGTATCCAGGTCCCAAAGCTCGATAACTCCTTGCAGCTTGCCGGCGTAGAGGAATGAGCCGTCAATGGCAAGAGACATGACGGATTCCGCATCGTCGGCGCCGAGTGACATGAGTTCCTGCAAGCCTGGCTCACGGTCGTTCTCCGCCGCCTGGTCGTCACCCTCGGCACCCAGCTTCCACAACTTGATGGTGCCGTCGCCACCGCCGGAGATGAGCACCTCCTCGTCCGGTTCCACGAGAACCGTGGGCCCTTTGGCCATGAGCATCGAGTAAACGTATCCGTAGTGCGCGAACATCTGCAGGGCTCCCGGATGTATCTCCACCACCTTCTCTGACCGCGGGATCAGACTCCATCTCTCGTCGTTGCGGCGCGGGGTTGATGTGCCTCCCACGGCCCTTGAGTCGAAGAACCGGTGGTTGCGTCGGTCGGGGTGTTGTGAGGAATCGTGGGTCGCACGGTTATTCGGATCCGTAAGACTGACCCATTGTATCGAGGTGTTCTGGGCACCGACGTAGACCGTTTCGTGCTGGGCGCTGTAGGCTACGGAAAAGATGTCGCCGACGTCGTAGGTGCTGTAGATCTCGTATAGTCGCGTCATCGTCTTGGGGCACCAGACATTGATGATGGGATCGCCGGCACTCGAGAAGAGCATGGAGCCGTCGGGGGTCAGGAATAGGCTCAAGACGCTCCGCTTATGAGCCTGGACGATGCGCTCCTGGTGGAAGGTGGCCAGGGACCACACGACGATCTCGCCATCTTGGGTGCCGGCATAGATGCGTTCGTTCTCGGCGCTGACTGCGAGGGCCAAGACGGAGCTGTCGTGCTTGAGATTGTGTAGGAGTTCGGGGGCGGCTGGGGGGTAGTCGTCCGTATCGCTCAGATTCATGGACAGATCCGAGGGCGCGATGGCCGAGGGCATTGTGTCTTCTATTGCGTGGGAGACGGGTCTTGTCAGTTATGACTCTGGGCGAGAGAATGCAGCAGCAGCAGCAACAACGTCAACGGCAATGACAGCGACGACGGTTGAACCGCACGAAGAAGAGCAACGGCCCGATTAGGGTAAAGGTAGCTTCGGGGTTGGCTGAGACAATGGAAAGGGAAGAAGGGGGAAGAAGACTCGGGCTATAATACATTCCCGCAAGAGAGACAAGACAGCGATGAATGTGTGTGTGTGTGTGTGTGCGGGTTGCGGTATCGCAACCAAAAAAATGGCTAATGACGAAATGCACTAAGAAGGGAGTCACTCCGCCCACCAGGGAGGGTGGATGGTGGATGGTGGATGGTGGATGGTGGATGGTACCTGCCTGCTGAGCTCCCAACTTTCCCCCTGGCGGGGATCCCCCTGAACAGCCAGAGAGGGGGGGAAGAGGGATGAGGGATGAAGGGGGGGAGGGGACTCTCCAGACTTCTGGGTTTGGGGTGGATGGGTTCTTTGGGGCTCTAGGCTCTAGCTCCCGTCTTCACCAGGTCCACTGCTGTATTTTCGGTGGGCTTTTCGGAGGCCAATCTGACACTTGGAACGTAACTGAACTGGACTGACGCTTTCTCCTTCGTTTTCAACTCATCCCATCCAGCACACTTGTGTCTTACTTGGATCAGAGTTTTTTTTTTCTTCTTTTCCCCCATCTTTGTTGGTTTCTTGAGTGGGTTGAAGGCTGCTGCTGGCTACAAAAGACAGTGAAAGGCTTACCATCTTCGTACTCCTCAGAGGACTCGGACCTGACTGACAGTTCGACCAGCTCCTCCTGGATCTTCCGGCATCGCTCGCAATCGTCGGGACCCGGAGCGTGGTCCCCCGACTTGTACACCGCTGCCATCTCTGGTCGTGAGAGGTGCTAAACCGCAGCTCTGGTCTCGAGGAGGAGGGTCCGCGTTAACGATAGGTAGGCCGAGACCGCTTCGATATCGGGGTGGTGAGTTTCCCGCCCTGGGTGGAAAGCTCAATCGTCTATTTATTCGTACGGACGTCCTGATGGCTTTGACTCCCTCACCGCTTCATGGCGCAACATCGGAGGGGATGGTATCATACGCCCTTGGTGAAGAGCTGCGAGGGCCTCTGGTATGAAATCCGTTCAGAAACGAGATTGCTTGAGAAAGCAATAAAACCAAAAAAAATAATCAGCCGGCCCAGACGGAGTTTAAGGGACGTTCATTAAGGGGGTTGACATCGGGTCGCGTGATTGCACATCACTTGTTATATCTGCCTGCTCGCAACGCATTGGGCCTCGCCGGCCCGCCAAGCGTCGACCAGAACCCCGACCCAATCCTGTCTCTCCACCCTCCCCATTTTCAGCTCACTATGTTTGTGCAGTGGCACCTAGCTGAGACGGCCCGGGGGAAGCCTGCAGAAGCCTCCCCTGGAGTGGCTGCTGGTGTGCCGCAAGATGCTAAGAAGGGCTCAGCGATCGTGTGGCTCGTCTCACCGCAAGACGGTATGTGTCCAGTCGCACAACGACGCGATCCAGGGTGCGTATGGTGATCTTCCGAGGACCCCCCCGTGGCTGTGCCCTATTGGGGGATTCTACGCACGCTCGCGGGGAACGACGGAAACGGAGCACCGGTGAATGGTGAGCCAGTCTGTTGGAGAAGGAGAAGGGGAAACAAGCTGTAGCGCGGGTTACTAGGTACCTATCAGCGGCTTTCTCTTCCTCGCTGTAACCCCCGATAGGCCACTTCTTTTCGCTGTCAACCCAGCACGGCCTCCGGGAGGTAGTGTCTTACAACCCGTCTTGGCTGTCCCGTCATATCATACCACCCGTCCTTTTGGCTGATCTACAATTCAGACTGTAATGATGGGAGAAATTCCCACCTGAACCCGTGGGTCAACTTTGCTGAATTAGGCATTGGACATGACCATAGGTACTATGTACACCCGGGATCTGAGTTTTGGATCAAGTGATGCCCTGCGGAATGATAGGTGCCACTGTCTCTACACTATTGAGTTGTCTTATTGCACAAAACAACGTACACTATCCGTACCTACGTGGACGAGCAAGCTGGCCACAACTTGTCGACCAACCCCCCGTGGTGCCTGTGGGTCCACAAAAAGAAAGCGAATGACCCAAAGAGATAAGGGTGCATTAGACCCTGTACACCCATAGCTAGGTATCCAGTCCATGAGTCCACCTCGCAAATGGCCAATGGAAGAGCTCGTGGACGACCGTCGTTTGTTTCAAGGCTGACTGGTGGTTTGGGCAGGAACTCTCCTCCCTCAGGTAGTCTCTTAGTAATAGGATGAAGGCTCCCCAGTCTGGCTGCATCCAAAGAAAAATCCGTTGCAAAGTCTCATCCAAACGCACCGGGTTGTGCAATCACATCGACGACGACAGGGCCAGGTTCGTCTCATTGCCAAACCAATTCCCAGCCAGCCAGCACCGTGCACGCGTGAGACGAGCAATCAAACGCCATGGAGAGCACGCCATCGACCCCCGGCAAGGTCATTTGCCCTCTGCAACGGCCGCCTGCGGCGACGACGACTGGGAAATCCGTCTTCCTCGCCGGCACGACGAGCAAGGGAGACTGGCGCAAGGACCTCGCTGACTCCGTCTCCCATCTCCCCGTGACTGTTTTCAACCCCTTCCGGCCGGACTGGGACAGCACTTGGAAGGAGGACGTCGCCGACGAGAGGTTCAGGGGCCAGGTCGAGTGGGAGCTGGAGATGCAGGAGAGGGCCGACATCATTGTCGTCTTCTTCGAGCAGGACACCGAGGCTCACATCAGCTTGCTGGAGCTAGGACTGTGTGCTCGGTCTGGAAAGGCCATTGTTGCGTGCTCGGAGCGGTATAAGAAACGGGGGAATGTCCAGGCCGTCTGTGCTAGGTATGGTATCCCGCTTGTTGCCGACTTCGGGAGCTTGCAGGAGGAACTGGTCAGCAGGTTAAGAGAGCTTGGTATCGACGTACGATAAGGAATTCGTGGATCAGGAAAGACGAATTGCTCAGTCTGAACGGCAACACGAATACTCGGTGTTGATGTGCGCCGCACTGTGTACGTGTGGCCCAAGCGTGAGCCCGGGCCGAGAGTAAATCCAGCGTACCCACATCCCAATCCGCCGCACAGCTCCCCCACTTGCCCAATCCGACATGGTTCGCCGCCATCCAAACAGCCACAACAGCTTTGGGCCAACTTCACAAACCAAACCTCTCGAATATTTGCTCCAATTATCTTTAGCTCCTCTGCAGTGGGCTGCAGTTAGAAGCACTTGGCTTTTATCACGATACCCGTTCGAAAAAAAAAAGAACCATCTCAAAATGGACGACCAATTCGGAGGCCGCACGGACGACGACCTGTTCTTCGACGACTTTGAACCTGTAAGCGAACCCCAGGTTGTTGAGACTGTCGAAACCGTCGCCGCCCCTCCTCCCCCTCCCCCCGCTGTCGCGACACCGCCCGTCGAGCCGCCCAAACCCGAACCAACCGCGCCAAAGCCCCTCGAGAGACCTCCTCCCAAACAACCTGCTGCGAAGCGACCGCCCACCGCGCCCAGGGGTGGTCTCGCCAACTCGCGGTTCGCCGACAAGTCCGCCGCTGCCCCGCGCCCTCCCCGCCAAACCGCTCCCGCGTCAACGCCGCCGGCCAAGACCACCACGCCAACTCCCCAACCGCCCACCGGTCCCGCGGCGTCGCAAACCGTGACAGCGCCAGTCGAGTCGCCGGCGCCCCCGGCCGCGGCGAGCTCCTCCCCCGCGACGACCAAGAGCTCATCCCCCGCGTCCCACCAGCCCCGCGAAAAGCCGCAGCCCCCGCCCACCGCGCCCACGGGCCCGGCCGCAGGCACCACCACCCCCACTGCCACCGCCCCCGGCGCGACTCCCGGCGCAAACACGGCCCTCAACGCCGCGGCGCGCCTCGGGTCCGGTGCGAACCCGCGGACCAAGCTCACAGAGACGGAGCTGGCGGTCAAGATGGAGCAGATGCGCATCCTCAACGCCGAGAAGACGCGCAAGTTCGAGCAGGCCGAGCAGGACGAGCGCAGCCACGCCGAGGCGTACGCGCGCGGCATGGAAGAGGCGCGGCAGCGCAGGAAGCTTGACGAGGAGAGGCGGCGGCGCGGCGAGGAGGAGCGCAAGCGCATGGACGATGAACGCGCCAAGAACAGGGAGAGGAAGCTCAAGGCCATGAGCATGAAGGAGGGCGGCTGGGACGAGGGCAAGGACGCGCTCGCGCAGGAAGAGGAGAAGAGGGCGTTTCGCGGGGCCAACGGCGGCGTCCGCGGGACCAAGTCCGGCGCGGGGCTTGCGGGGAGCAGGTTCGCCCGCGACGACGAGGCTGGCGATCGGCACACCGGCGCCGGCGAGGAGCGGAGGGGCGGTCGCGGCCGCGGTAGGGGTCGTGGCCAAGGTCGGGGCGGCCGCGGCGGCAGGGGCGGTGGGTTCGGCAGCGAGCACGAGCGCGATCCCGTGGCGTCCAGCGGCGCCCAGGAGGCCAAGCCCGCCGCCGCGAAGCCCCCCGCACCGGCGCCCGTCATCAGCACCGACGAGTTCCCCGCTCTGCCCGGCAAGTCTGCGACCGGCGACGTCTCGCTGCCCATGCTGTCGCCCCTCGGCCGGTGGGACGACGAGATGGAGGCCTTCGACGCCAAGCTGAAGAGCGCTACGGACGCTGCGGAATGAGTCGCCGCGGCTTGAGGAGTCACAAGAACCGGCATGATGGGATTGGACCACGAAACAGCGACGATGCATCTTTTTGGACAGTGTTCGTGAAACGAAGAAGAGAGAGAAAACAACGAGTGGGACTTTTGGTTTATTATGATTCGCTTCTTAGCATGGTCCCCTTGCAGCAGCGGGCGCACCACCTCGGGGGTCGAACATTGCAGAGGGCTCCGTTACCAGCGTAAATACATGAAAGTCGTCGTCTGGGACTCGTTGTCATCGTCGCTTGAGGCAACGAGCTCGATGTTCTTTGCTAATTTTGGGGGTCCTCCATCCGTCATGCGCATTTGCTTCCCAGCGCGGAGCTGTCCTCTGATGCCGGAATCGAGGCCTAAAAGACTTAGTATGAAGCAATCAGAACTCCAGTGGTTCGTCACCCACGTTTTGCATCCTGTCAAGTAAATGCTGAAAATCACGTCCTTGCTCCTGTGAACCCGCAGCGTGCATGTCCACCGGGGTGGTTGCGCCAGTCGGGGTCTTAGATTCGACATTCCTCGGGCAAGGCTGGTATTCGGGTAGATGATTTGCGACAATACTGCGATCTGCGCTTGGGGGTGGGCAATATGTCGGCAAGGCCCCCTTTGTTCACTGTGTCGTCTGGTCGTCGCCTGTTTTTCTCCCCGAATCGGCCTACCATCCGCCACGGTATCCTCTGCCTCCGCGACCACGGTAGCCGCCGCCGCTTCTGGGCCCTCTGGGACCACCGGACCCCATGCCGTCGTCCTCGATCGGCGCCCGCTGGCGATGGCGCATCTCCTTGGGGAACGCGTCAAAGGTCTTGCGCATCTGTGCGTATCCCAAGTGCATCTTTCCGTAAAAGTGGTCCGCTAGACGGCGATCGTTGTCCAGCCTGCTAAGGTAGGCGCCGCACACGTCGCAGACCTGGAGCTTCTGGTGGCCAGATGGGCCCGAGGTGTCGGAGAGGGCCTTGAGTTCCTTCTCGCGATCAAGCTTCGTCTGTTGCGCTTGTCGTACCCGGTAGAACTCGTCGATGGCGCGGGATACTTCGCCCATTTCGCCCAGAATCTCGACTTCGAGGGTGCCGTTGTGGATGGTGGAGGCGAGTTCTGATATGCTTTTCAACTGCAAAGAGTTAGTCAGATGCATTGAAGAATGGCAATTGCCAAGCCATACGTACCAGAGCGTTTGTTTGACGGATCTCGTCTGGGGTCTTCTCGAGTCTGCGCTGAGCCGAGTCTATCCTCCTGTTGCAGTCGTCGATGTACTTCTGAAGGTCGCGCATGTAGTCGTACTCGAATCCGTACTTTTGCTTCTCCTTGTCCGAAAGACCCTCGTACTCAGCCTTGAGCGCCTCAGAGTGCTGCTTCGGACAGGGTCCCAGGTCCTGCTTGGTATTTGTGAAGAGGTCGTGAGGACATGTACCGACGAGGAAAGATCTGCAAACTTTGGGGTCGGTCATGGAAAGCGAGGCGGCGCGGGTGCTGGCTGAGCCGCCCATCAGCTGCTCGAGCAGCTTTCTCTGTTCTGCGGCCATGGCGTATTGTGAGTGGTAATATTCGTGGGTTATCGTGCTGTGTCGTGTATCGCGGATGCGTTCGTGGGGGGGGATTGGGTGTTTTAGTTTGGTGTAAAGAATCCCTTCTCTCCAAAGCTCGGGCTGGGGAAGAAAGCGTGTCGCGCCGGATGGAACAGCGGACCAGGTTCAGAGTGGACCACAGCACAGGCGGAATGTGGAGAGCTGAAAAAGGGTGCGGCTTTGGCAAGCCAAAAGTTCAAGATTACGTAAGGGTGCTTCTGCCGGGGCCCACCGCCTCCTGTGTCCCTCCAAGCGACCACCTTCGCGACCACGACTCCCACTCTCTCTAGGACTCCCATCTATGCGCTGCTATGTAGGGGAGAGAGAGAGAGAAAGCAGCAGACGTCATTCTCGTTCTTTCTTTGCGCTGCGATTCCTCTTCCCAAGATGCGCCAGTTCCTGGCCGTCGTTCTCTTTTCCTGCCTGGCTGCCTTCGGCCTGGCTGCGGATTACCACGAGCAGCTCAACCTCCGTCCGCTGCCCCTTTCCGCATTGCTTGCGAGCTTCAACTTCCGGTCCAACACGTCGCTTTCCGATTTCGAGTCGCAAAATTTCCGATACTTCCCCCGATCTCTTGGCCAGATCCTACAATATGCCGGCACGCGAGAACTTCATCTGAGGTTTAGCCTGGGGCGATGGGACGCTGAGAGCTGGGGAAGCCGGCCGTGGGATGGTCAGCGCGAGGGCGGAACGGGCGTGGAACTGTGGGCATGGCTCGAGGCTGAGACGGACGAGGAGTACGGTGCTTCCTCCCTTCTCCTCTCAACTACGACTGACAAAATGGCAGGGCTGATCAGAAGTGGCTGACACTCACCAATGCCCTCTCGGGTCTCTTCTGCGCATCACTCAACTTCGTCGACGGAACCCGAACCACCCGACCCGTCATGTCTTTCCAACCAGAGGGTCACCATCCCGAGGCCTCCATCCCGAACATGCAACTCCTACACGGCGTGCTCCCGAAAGAGGTGGTCTGCACTGAGAATCTGACGCCTTTTCTTAAGCTGCTCCCCTGTAAGGGAAAGGCTGGCATCTCGAGTCTCCTCGATGGACACAAGCTCTTCGATTCCTCCTTCCAGAGCATGGCCATTGACATCAAGCCCGTGTGCCCGGAGGGTCAGGAGTGCAGTCTGCAAATCGAACAGACTATCGACATGGTTCTGGACATTGACCGGTCCAAGCGTCCAAGAGACAACCCGATTCCTCGCCCACCGCCAGGGCATGAGCTGAAGTGCGACACCTCGAAGCCCTACCACTCCGATGACACCTGCTACCCACTCGGTCTTACCACTGGTCAAGACTGGTCTTTCTCTCAGGTGTTTGGCAAGTCTGTCAAGGGAACATGCCCACTCACGGACGAGGACGTGCCCCCTGTGTGTATCGAGGTGCCTCATTCGAGAGGTGTATATACCTCTGGCGGAGCTTCAGAAATTCTCGACCCGAACGGTGCATTGAGATGCTTCAAGATCGGACCCGAGGCAGAACTGGAGATTGTTCTCCCCCTTGAGAACAAGGAAGGCCAGGATCCTACAAAGGAGCTCGTCGAGCCCCCTACACCTCTCATCTATGCCGAGCGCAGTTTTACCGGACACGGCCAAGAGCATGGTGGCATGCAAGCTATTCTGACGAACCCGAGCAAGGATACTGAAGTTGAGTTCATCTACATGGAGTCACTGCCCTGGTTCATGAGGGTCTATCTCCATACTCTGAACGCCCGTATTGAGGGATCTTCGGGCTCGCAGCCGTCCATCATCGAGGACATTTACTATCGTCCGGCTGTGGACCGTGCCAGAGGCACGCAGCTCGAGTTGCGCATGCGCATCCCTCCTGCCTCGACCGTCTTCCTTACCTATGACTTTGAAAAGTCAATTCTTCGCTACACCGAATACCCTCCCGACGCTAACCGCGGATTCGACATTGCTGCGGCAGTCATTACCACATTGAGCCCACGTACGCAAAGTACTCGGACCACCACTCTGCTGCTGAATCTCCCAACACCGGACTTCAGTATGCCATACAATGTCATCATCTTCACGTCGACGGCGATTGCGCTCGCTTTCGGCGGCATGTACAATATTCTAGTTCGTAGACTGGTTGGCGCCGACGAGGGCCCCAGCCCAGTGCTCAAAGCCAAAATAGGTAGGCTCCTGGCAAAGCTCAAAGGCTTGCTCTCTAGGAAATAGAAAGCCATGTTTGTGTTCTTGTGTCATGACATCTTAATCTATTCGAGGCACCAAGTGACTTCTTTCAAACACAGCGGCTAGACTACATGTAACCTGTTTGCTCTGAAGCCCGTTCTGAGATCTGACATAAGATCCTACAAGGCCTCGCGTGTTCTGTAAAGGGCACCGGAGATTTGCCATGGACCAAAGGGGGCGTGAACGGCAGCGTCCCGTTGTGGAACAGCAAGAACGGGGCGGGTCCACGTCATATCCATGCGTCTCTATCCGCTGCCATGTTCTTCGGCGAGGCATCGAGGAGCGGTTGGGCGTTGCACAGGTACTAGTGTCGCGGGATGCATAGAGCGTTCGATCAACCGAGTACGACCCAATCTTGCATGCTTCTATAAGATCTAGGATCTCACTCCGGCTTCTTCTCGGGGTTGTTCTATAAACGCAGGATTCCGCTCACTGCCGTCTGCTGGCTCCCTGATATCCGGCTTAGAGCAGTTTCTACCCATTTCTAGCACCTCGGCCCTTTTCGGAGCATCTCAGAGCTCACGGAAAGACCAATATTTTTGAAGAGAATCATCAGCGCATGTTTTGCGTCGGTGCCATGATAATCGGTACTGCTTGTGGACAACTCACGGCTGCCCGCTTCTGTGAAATTGCGATGTAACATGGGAGCAGGACATAAGTTTCAAGTTACAGCTTCACTCGGATCCAGCTGTCAACTTCTGATTGAGGCGGTTGAGACATCACATTCTACTTAGCTGTTCTGCAAGTAGGGAGGGATCCTGAGCTGGAAGATTGAGGTACGGGGACATGTAGAGAGCAAATTGTCTGCTCACCATCAGATCTAGGCACATTTCTGACCTGGTTGAACCCCAATCATGCGATCTCAAAGACACAACTCGGCAGATAGTCCCAATGCTTCGAGCACCTTCTACGGGCCGCTCACTTAATGTGCGGGCCTTTTTTGTTTGTGTCGTTATGGGCCTTGAACGGCGCCGGAGATGCAGGCTCCCTCATGGCCGGCATGGCGCATGGGCACGCAGGCACAGAATCATCCGTAGACGCAAGGGTCCAGGCTTCTCGCGTTCCATATGAAGACAGCAAAGTCTCACGATTCCAGCCCATCTTCTTGCTTTCATCCTTATCCATCATCGAAGAAGGACCGCAGTGAAAGAGGCCATCATGCTGCTAATCAACGCGATCCCAATACTCTTCTTGACGAGTGTTAGCCTGGCTAGATTCGGGCACACAGCAGCACGTTCACAGGAGACACAGCAGTCCGGGCCCAGACGATTCATCTTGGAGCTTCCAAAGGTGCGTATACCAGTGCCAAAGACGCTGGAGAAAATGGCTGACAATGGAACCGGCACAGGGCTCGGATTTGAGCCAGCTCAGGTCTGGCTTCCTCGGCTCTTCGGGAGCCAGGTTGTACAAGACATTCCACAGTGACGTGTTCACCGGGATCAGTATCGAGACCACGAGCAAAAGCGCTGAAGAGCTCCAACTCTTATATGGTGCACGCAATGTGTGGGCCTCCAGGCCAGTCCAGATGGCTATGGCCAACAAGGGCCGCACCTACAGTAAAGATATATCCGCGGCGAACTACACGATCCACGGCATCACCGGCGTGGCCAAGCTCCATGAGCAGGGTATCTTGGGCAAGGGTGTCAAGGTCGCTATCGTCGACTCTGGAGTAGATTATGATCATCCCGCTGTAAGTCATCGTTTCCACGAACATGACCATCTTCTCTAATGCCCCCACCCAGCTGGGCGGAGGATTTGGCGAGGGTTTCAAAGTTATCGGCGGATACGATCTTGTAGGAGGTTCAGGTAAGTGCTGGGATGGAAATGTCAAAAGGAAAGTGCCTGATTTATACTGCAGCGTGGCCTGTTGAGGGCTACGAAAAGAGACCCGACAAGGACCCGTACGAAGAAAGCGAAATCGGGCACGGTACACATGTGACGGGTATCGTCGCCGGAAATTCAGACAGGTAGGTCCTCACATAGCTATCCCTTCGCGTCTGTCCAATGAATTATCTTGCTGTTATACTAGCTGATCCATCTATAGCTGGCAAGGAGTCGCCCCTGAAGCAAGCATCCTATCCTACAAGGTGTTTGGTGCTGGCGATGTAGGCCGCCTTTCCCAAACAATCTAGCAGTGCTGACAATTTGGTTCCAGAGCGGCGGCACGGATGAAGAAACGCTGATTGAGGCGTTTCTGATGGCCTACGATGATGGTGTAAGTCCGAATATCCGAGAGCTTCGATAAGACCAACACGTCTTCTAACGATGCGCCAGGCCGACATCATAACCTCATCAGTTGGAGGCCGAGGAGGCTTCTCCAACAATGCTTGGGCCGAGATCGCCTCACGCCTAGTAGACAGAGGTCTTGTCGTCACCATTTCCGCCGGCAACGATGGCGCCGGCGGCGCCTTTCTCGCCGACAACGGCCAGTCCGGTAGAAACGTGCTCTCAGTGGCCTCTTCTGAGCCCGAGTCCGTTCCCGGAATGCCCTTCGACGTGACGTTCAGGTACGAGAACGGAGAAGTCAGCACGACGAGATTCGGGTTCTTCCATGGGAGTCTCGTCCACCCTTTCCCGGTCAACATGAACTCTTCGGGCCTACCCATCACCGCACTCTCATTCGACCCCTTCAACGTCACAGTCGGCTGCCGCTTCCTGGGGCCAGACTCGCGAAACCTGTCCGGTGCTCTGGTTCTCGCCCCTCGAGGAGGATGCAACGGTGCAACTAAAAGATACGCGCTACATTCCGCCGGGGCGGAATACGTACTGCTTTTCAACGATGACAACTTATACCCCCTAGAAGGGGATTACAGCACCTCAAGGGTCGAGGGCATAACGGACCAAGGCGCGGGCGTCCAGATCCTTGCCGCTCTGAAGGAGGGAGCCAACGTTACGGCCAGGTTCTTTGACGAGTCAAACACGTCCCTCGTCAGTCTCAAGAACCCCGCCATTGTCAGTTCGAAATTCACCTCGATGGGCGGGCTGTACGACCTCCAGATCAAGCCAGACGTTGCGGCCCCGGGGTCCAACATTTTTTCAACCTTACCAGGGAGGAAATACGGCCTCATGTCGGGTACGTCGATGGCGACCCCTTACGTGGCCGGCATCGCTGCCCTCTACATCAGCAAATTTGGTGGTCGGGCTACCCACGGACCCGAGTTCGGCAAGAGGCTTTCCGCCCGTATCCTGTCGAGCTGCGACTCCGCCCGCTGGAACGACGGTAGCAACATGACGGACTACGGCACCTGGGCCCCGGTGTTCCAGCTCGGAAATGGGCTGGTGAACGCTACCAAGGTGCTGAACTACCGGTCAGAGTTGTCCTTCGCCAAGTTTGCGCTCAACGATACAGTCAACTTTGTGCCTACTCACTCTGTCAACATCACAAACAACTGCACGGGCCCCATCACGTACAAATTTTGCCTTCAAGCTGCTGGCGGTTACGAGGTCTTGGACAACACTGCAGCGGCGTCCATCAAGATGGGTCCCCAGTACACACAGTTTGTACCGATGGACGTGACGCCGGTTCCGAACGTGACCTTCCCGGAGGGTAAATTTACAGTCGGTGCCGGCCAGACCAAGGAGGCGAAGTTTGTTCTCCTTTCGCTCGACAATGGTCTCTGGACTAACCCAGCTCGCAGGTTCATCTTTGCGCCCCCCGAAGGCCTCAATGCCTCGGCGATGCCCCTCTACAGCGGTAAGATCCTCGTTCATGGGTCTAATGGGGAAGAGTTAGCCGTACCTTACATGGGTGTCGCATCCGACGTCCGCAAGAACTTCAGAAACATGTTTGTCGAAGGCAGTCCCAGTATATACTCAGGAAGAGGCGCGATGCCCATCATGTACAAGTCCAAGTGAGTGTATTCATAATCCCACAGGCCGATTCGGGTGGGCTTTCTAACGGGCTGGCAGCTTCACATTCAATCTTTCGTACTACGAGCAAGACTTCCCGAGGCTTCAAGTCCGGCTCCGTTATGGCGCCCAAATCTTGCGCTGGGACATCTTTGAGTCTGGTTGGGAGGAGAAGAGTTGGGGGACGTATCCGCCTGTCCCAGGTAAGGGCGGCTTCGTCGGCATAGCAGCCACCTGGGTATGTTTGGTGTCCCCGAGACCACTTACGTTAGCCGCTTTTCTTCTCTGAGCTGACATCATGCTAGGACAACGAAAAAAGTTCGGTATACTTTGATCCGGACTTCCATAACGAATTCGACCTCGTCAGGGGTCCGTTGACTGAGTTGTTGTTGTTGTTGTTGTATTTAACGCCATGGCGGCAAGGGTGGAACCCTTGCCGCAGACCTCCCGAGGGGTATGTGGCGTGGAGAGCCGTGG